>JAGFJS020000079.1:0-14176 GCA_017580825.2 Aureobasidium zeae
TCAGGCTCTATCGCTCCGAGATCCTCAAGGCGTTGAATGCAGACCTTTCGGCTGAACTCGAGTGGCTGAACGAAACCGCCCTCTCGCACCAGAAAAACTACCAAATCTGGCACCACCGCCAATTGATCGTCGATCGCTTGGGCTCCTGCGCCGGCGAAGCTGACTTTATCGCCCAGATGTTTGAGCTGGACGCAAAGAACTATCATGTGTGGAGCTACAGACAGTGGTTGGTGAGACGCTTTGATCTCTGGGATCATGACAAAGAGTTGGAGGTGACGGAGAAGCTTATTGAGGAGGATGTGAGGAACAACTCTGCTTGGAACCATAGGTTCTTCCTCGTTTCGGGCAGTCAGCCGCCAAAGATTGGGAGCCGAGAGATTGTGGAAAGGGAGATGAAGTGAGTGTTTTCCTTTTCCCTTACGCTCCCCCTCGTGTGGACTTGACTATACTAACTTTGTGGAACAAAAAAAACAGATTCGCCCAAGATGCCATACGCAAAGCGCCGCAAAACCAAAGCCCCTGGAACTACCTACGCGGCCTCATCACGGCCGCAAACCTGCCGCTTTCCTCGCTGCTCCCGTTCGTCAATGAGTTTGCGTCTGTGGACCGCGAAGACGAGGCTGCCATTCGCTCTAGCCATGCGCTGGATCTGTTGGCGGAGATTTATGGCGCTGGACATGCTGATAAGGCTGCTAAGGCGTATCGGTTGTTGGCCGACAAGTATGATCCTATCAGAGCGAATTATTGGGCTTATCTTGGTGCGCAGTTGGTGCAGGGTCAGGCGGCTGCTTGAGTTAGGAAGGGACCTGTTCCCCCCCCGGTAAAGAGGAAGTGCGAATCTAGATACCCCCCCCCCCTTCACCCAACCAATTACAGTCCTTTGCATCTGATCAAACCATGGGTTTTTGGACTTTTATATACTGTGGGATCTGTGTTTCCCTTGACTAGAGCAACTCTTTGGACAGGAATTTGTAGTGGCGGGCGTTTTGTTTAGGCAAGTCCAAAGCTGCATCGTCTGCTCGTTTTTCTTTTGTTTTTTTTTGTTTTTTTGTTTTTTTTGTTTTTTTCCCTCGCTATTTTTTTGCTCCTCAAAAGTCATCGGCTCAACCCCATGACAGGTCGACCGCGCTCTTTCTTTTTGCTCTTACTTGAAGCAGTAGGTAGGGGAGAGTGGATTGTCTTGTAATCTTCCTAAACGTCCATCAACGTAGCACTGGCAACATTCTCCTTTTCCTCTGCAGAAGGCTCGCCGTCAATATGCGACGAATCCCGCTTGTACTGCGCAACCATATCAACACTGACACTGCTGCCTCCACAAACAATAATCACCACCTTCTCGTCCTCTACCACTTTTCTCCCCAGCTCCCTTTGCAACCTGCCGCCATAGCACAAGGCGACGGAAACACTGCACGCCAATTCCACCAGTATCCGTTCGTCTTCGGCAAACCTCCAGCAACCCATCATGGCTTCCTGGTCTGTTAGGACGACGCTTTTGATCTGCGTCGCGTGCGTGGCGGTGGCGAGGTCGTAGCTTTTGCGCGATACCTTTGTGGCGCCCAGACAGGTTGCCAGGGACGTGATGGCGGGCAGCGTGATGTGGCTTTGTTGGCGCACGCTCTGGCCTAGGGAATCCGCGCCTGCGGTTTCGGTTGCCAGCACTGTTGTGTTGGTCCAGCGGTGGGCGTCGACGCCTTGCATGATGCCGTTGAGCAGACCGCCGCCGCCTACACTGAGGGCAATGACGCTCGGTGTGGCGTTGGGGTTCTCGGTGATGGTAGCCAGTTGGGTTGCGATCTCTTGCACCATGGAGGCATGGCCGGTCCAGATGTCGGGATGATCAAACGGCGGCACGTAAACGCATTCTTGCCCTTGCTTTTCCGCGTCGGGGATTACGCTGAGGCGTAAGTGATCGTCTGCTTCTCTCCAGCTTGCGCCGTGTGACTGTACGTCGTGGGCGCCTGCTGCGCGCATCTTGGCTATCACCATGGGCGTGGTGGTTAGTGGTACTATCACCGTGCAAGGTTTGCCCAGGGAAACGGCGGCATGCACGGCAGCTAGTCCGGCGTTTCCGCCTGAGGACGAGAAGAAGTGCGTAGATCCCGGGTTAGGGGAGTTGAGGAGCGAGGTTTGCATCAAATGGCCTATTCCTCTTGCTTTGAAGGAGCCGGATTTCTGCAAGTTTTCGAGTTTGAGGAAGATTCTGCTGTTGGGAGAGAAGGGATGATAAGTCTTGTGGATTTTGATATTGGTGTGGAACTTCCTTTACCATCCTGCTGCTTTTGAGAGCGGTGTTGATTCTATTAGAGGTGTCTCAATCCATGGTTTCTTTGTGGCTGGAGTCATGACGCTCTCTCTCTCTCTCTCTCTCTCTCTCTCTCTCTCTCTCTCTCTCTCTCTCTCTCTCTCTGGTCTACTGAGATGTCTCAATGCCTGTCTAAGAAGTATCTGGGTAGGATGGATGGATAGTAGTGCTTTTAGATATGCCAGGTGTTGTTGGACAGCTGGAGAAGCCTCGGCTTTATATTTGCGGGTTACATGTACGCCCTACCAACAAGCAGTCGCTTAAACTGAATGTTGTTGAGTCTTTTTCAAATGCCAAAGATGGCTAATGCTCTGCTTTGGTCGTACGCGGCCCTACGTTCGGTCGCTCGTTCTATAGAATACTCATTCAAAGGCGTAGTAACCAGTCATTAGAGGCCCGCGAAAACAGGTAAACGGCAAGTACCCGGTGCCTGATGGCAGAAAAGGAGCTGCTTCCGACTTCTGAACGGAATTCTACATTTCTATCTCTTTCTGGGAGTCGGCCGATTCAAACGGTGCGGCCTTTGCTGCGGGAATTTTGGCTTTCGATGTTCCTGCTTCAAAAAAAGTAGATGGCAAATTCAGGGGTGTTTGTTGTTGCCAGCAGGTACGTACATCATGTCATTGGAAAGCCGTGGGGAAATGCGATACGTGGGCCCCGTTAATAAAGTGCCCCTCCACCAACACAAACACAACAGTCTCGGACCCGTTGCGACCAACAAAATATCTCTTTCGCCACAAACCCCCCGTAACGCATACACGCTCACTCACTGCGCCATGTCTGCTTCATCGACAGCTATCCCGCGTTTCTTGCTGCCGAGGTTGTCGTGGTTACCTCCTGTCCGCAGCACCGCCCACGTCCACGCCCCGCGAGCAACAGCCAGCATGAGCTACACCGCCCAAACACTCTTGAGACGGCGACAGTATCCTACAGCCAGCCGAGTCGCCTTCGGGCAAGCAGCGACACTACCCAGAAGACACTTTTCGGCCACCGCCCAACAACACAAAGACCACCACTTTGACACGCTCAAGTTTGTGCAGAGGCTGCAAGATGAGGGCTTCACCGAGGAACAAGCAGTCGCCATGATGAAGGTCTTGAGCGATGTTGTTGAAGAGAGGTTCGCCACATGAACACAGCACAAGACGAGACAGAAGGCCCGAGCTGAACAAAAGACAGCATCCAAAACCTCACGCGAACAATGGTGCTCCGCGAGGACCAAGAAAAAGCCACATACACGCAAAAGGTCGATTTTGCCAAACTGCGCTCCGAACTGCTGTCGGCCGACTCGACGGAAAACTCGCTCACACGAGCCTCGCACGAGCGTCTGACGAATGATCTGGCCAAGCTCAACTCGAGGCTACGTGATGAGGTGCAGCGAACACAAGCTTCTGTAAGACTGGACCTGAATCTGGAAAAGGGCAGGATCAGGGAAGAAGCAAACTCGCAGGATCTCAAGATCAAGGAGACCGAGACCCGAATTGAGCAAGAGGCAGCTGTGCTGAGAGAGCGTTTGGAGCAAGTCAAGTTCTCGACACTGCAATGGCTGATGTAAGTGACCTTTTCTTTTCGACTACTGACCGATCCGCCGAACATTCGCTGACGTGAAGACTGTATTAGGGGTGTAACGACGGGTACTGCCGCCATCATTCTCGGTGTGTGGCGCTTGCTCATGTGAGAACAAGGCAGAGCTGTTGATCGTTGTTTCATTCATTCATCATTATTTCCCATGTCAAGTCATTGCTTATTATTATGTCAATCTCAAAGAGTGGACAGGGGGGCGTTGGAAAGGCCTGTGAAAGGAGATTAGGGTATTTATGCGATGATCTTTCCAATTGTTCAAGGTGGTGCCGAGGGGCAATTCAAAATGTGCAGTCCTTTTAATTTCACGTGAAGAGGGGCTGTATAGGTAATGGAAAGAAAAGACACGACAGGCTGAGATTAGCACAGGGGTCCACGTGACTCGGTCGCACCTGCGCCGCGACTGCGCATCTTCCAAACAAGCAGCTTCAACCCTTCTCACACATCACTTGTCCGCTCCCTCTTCACCGCCCCCGTCCCCCAATCCACTCGACCTTGACACTCATCCACCCATACCGCAAACAATGGCCACTGAAGTAAGTCGCTCTTGTTCTGCCGCGAGCCTGCTCGACCGGCGCCGACCTGCTCATGCCCCAACAAAACAGCCCAGCCCGACCCCCTCGCTCGGCAACAATGAAAGACTTTGCTAACCATCTTTCTCTCCACAGCGCGAAAGGTATCATCTTTGCTGTCGTTTGCCATGTGTCGCTGCTGCAGCCCCTCTAACACCCGTGCAGCAAGACCTTCCTCGCCAGACTGTGCGAGCAGGCTGAGCGCTACGATGGTATGCTATGCTATCCGTGCCCACGTACGCATCAAGAGACTCGGTATGCTGACTGTGCGAAACAGAGATGGTCAACTTCATGAAGGTTCGCAGCCCTTGTCCTTGTCCGGATTGGCACCATCACTGACGACAGTTTGTCCACGTCAACAGGAAGTCGCCAAGGTAATAAACTTTGACCATGTCATTCTCCTCTCCACAGCTGACCCGACGTGCAGATCGGTGGTGAACTCACCGTTGACGAGCGCAACCTCCTTTCGGTCGCCTACAAGAATGTCGTCGGAACCCGACGTGCCTCGTGGCGCATCATCTCGTCGATCGAGCAGAAGGAGGAGCAGAAGGGCTCTGACAAGCACGTCACCATCATCCGCGACTACCGCCAGAAGATTGAGACGGAGCTCGAGAAGGTCTGCCAGGATGTCCTTGACGTTCTCGACGACTCTCTGATCCCCAAGGCCGAGTCTGGCGAGAGCAAGGTCTTCTACCACAAGATGTGTGTATTCCTGTTGCTCTGCACCGCCTCGTATCCTCGCTGACACGCACCACAGGAAGGGTGACTACCACCGTTACCTCGCCGAGTTCGCCTCTGGCGACAAGCGCAAGACTGCCGCCACTGCTGCCCACGAGGCCTACAAGGTTCGTTGCTCTCCAGCTGTTCTCCAGACTCCCAACACATACTGACTCTCCTCAGAGCGCCACCGATGTTGCCCAGACCGAGCTCACTCCCACCCACCCCATCCGTCTTGGCCTTGCTCTCAACTTCTCAGTCTTCTACTACGAGATCCTGAACTCGCCCGACCGTGCATGCCATCTTGCCAAGCAGGCCTTTGACGACGCCATTGCCGAGCTCGACTCTCTCTCCGAGGAGTCTTACCGCGACAGCACCCTCATCATGCAGCTCCTCCGCGACAACCTCACCCTCTGGACCTCGTCTGACGGCAACGACTCGGAGCCCGCCGCCGCCTCGGACGCCCCCAAGGCTGACGAGACCAAGACCGCCGAGGCCACCGAGGAGCCCAAGGCCGAGGCCTCGTAAAGAGATTGCCCGAGCATCATGAAATCCACTCAACCACGTCTTTTTTCGCACAGACGTCCTCTGGCTTGGAGTGCGCCGTGTCGCTGGGGAGCTCCACCGAGCGTCGAAATGAATTGATATCCCAAAATGCGTTGCAGCTTGACGAATACACTAGCTGATTTGACATCTTTTTCCTCATCATCTTTGCTTGTCCCAATGCTCCCTCTCACCAACCCGTTTAGACTCGTCGGCTGGGCTCAACTTGGTATCAACTTTTCGTGCTTGCTCCTTCGCCATGACTCATTCGACCCCATTTGACTGCGCTGAAATACCCCTTTTGGTTTCTTTTGCTGTTATCCGCATTCGCGTTTTACGTCGTTCCTTATACCGCTCTTGCTTTCCTTATTGAGAAAATACAAAACATTCAAATCAAGTGCGCAGCTTTCGGGACTCTTTTTTCCATTTGTGACATTGCAACTTGTCAACATACAGCATCACGGAATTCTCGTCAAATTACATCCGAAGGCTCTCCTTCATCATTCATGAGGATGTGTCCGGTACGTGGTTTTTGGGATACTTACATTTTTCGATTTGCCAGAGCACGACCAATGAACTTCAAAGGGGCAATGAGCTTCCGTCGTTAGTTCTCTCCTCCTTTCAGTTCTTTCTTGCTTGCCTTTACAATCAAACAGATTCCATCGAGTTCGTTGTTCACAACAAAGCAACAATCCAGCGCTTTCCTTCTTTCATTTTTCTTGCCTTTGTCCCACCTTTTTCAGTGTTCCTATATCAGCTTCATGTTGTTCCTCTCTCCCGACACTCACCAACCTCAAGGTAAGGTAGTCATTCGTCTCCCACGTTCGGTCCTCGTCGTTGTCAAGGAAAGGTATAACAAAAAAGAAAAAGAAAGATCCGGCATCTGTTTACTTTTTTGTCTTGCTTGCTTGACGCCAGACGAACGAACTGACTGCAAATCGACCCTTTATCAAAGCAGAAAAGAAGAAACGCATTGAAAAAGACCATGCCCAATTCACTCAAAAAAATGGCATCCCTACGCCTATCCAAACTGCCTTCCCTCCCCAAACTCCCAGACCTCTCTAACCTCCCTAGCCTCAGCAAAACCTTTTCTTCATCAGCGCCGGCCCAATCGCAGCAGCAACAGCAGCAGGAAAAGCGTCCCATCGAATACCTGACTTACCCGCCTTCACCCATCGCAGACATTATTCTGGAGAGCTGGCGCAAGTACGACTGGCACGGGTCGGCGGACGCGTTGACGGCTTGGCTGAATGCGAGGTGGAGGAAGACGGGGTTTGTGGTTGATGGGCGTGTGGTCTGTTTTGTGTTGAAGAGTATGGGGTGTTGTGATGTTGGGAGGAGGGATGTTGTTGTTGAGGAGAAGGAGAAGGAGGAGGGTGTTGGTGAAGAGAAGAAGGATGAGGAGGAGCAGGAGCAGGAGCAGGGTGTTGGGGTTCCTAGGGTTCCTGATTGGGATGGTAAGTTTAGTAGGGATGTGAGGAAGGACTCATAAATGGAATCTGAGTAGTTGTGGTTATAGAGGTAGGTGAAAGTACAGTTCTGTTTTTTTTTTCTATTTTTGCATGGTCATCGAGTATTATGTTTTGATATAGACTTTCTTTTTTGGTTTTTTTTTCTCTTTTTTGTGCCTTTTTTTTTGTTTTGTTTTGTTTTTTTCCGAATGTCTCTGCGTCTACCTACGTTCTTTTCTATGCTGCTGATCGTGCTATATCTCCGTGCCAATGGGGGCTATCGAGAGTTCTCTTCTCCCATGACTTTCACTAATTTATAATTTGTAAAGTATATTTTTTTTTTTCGTCTGTCAAAAAAAAACCCCCCTTTTTTTTTTTAGCTGTCGTAAATTCTTACAAGAATGCTTGGTCTAAATAGGTATTTTTGAGAGATTGAAGAAAAAAAAGAAAAAAGAAAAAGAAGTGGAATCTTGTCCTGTGCTGTAATCCCATGAACCCGCCTTCCTAATCCAAAAAAAAAGAGAGGAGAGAGAGGAGAGAGAGGAGAGAGAGGAGAGAGAGGAGAGAGAGGAGAGAGAGGAGAGAGCAAGACTGCGGCTCTGAATAAATCAGATAGTAGCCAAAAGGTTAAAAAAAGGGAAAGGGAAAAGGAAAAAAAAAAACTCCATTCCCCAAAAAATCTATCATCATAATGCAATTAGTACATATTAAAAAAAAGGGCTTAGGCAGCCATCATCTCAATCTTCTTGCCCTTGACAGACTTCCACTCGATGGCCGCGGACCCGATAATGGACAGCGAGGCCAGCGCAACGGCAACATAAAAGGAAGTGGTCAGGGCATCGTTATAAGCCTGCTGCACACCGGCGCGATACTGCGGCTCGACCTGCGTCTTGAGCTCGGTGGCACCAATCCTCAAAATGATGCTGGGATCCAGACCGGGGACGGAGGCGCCCAGACCAGAGACGAGCTTGTTGGTGAAGACGGTCTGGCCGACCGACACAAAGAGCGCGCCGCCCAGCGTCTGGAAGAACATGACGATTGCGGTGCCGGTGGGGATGTCGGCGGCCGGCAGCACCGTCTGCACGGCGATGAGCGTCTGCTGCATGCCGAGGCCGACGCCGATGCCGAAGAGAGCCTGGTAGCCGATCCACTCTGCGTGGCCGGTGTTTGTTTTGAAGGTGGAGAGCATGCCCGCGCCAATGGCCATGAGCACGGACGAGGCGATCATGAAGGGCGCGTAGTAGCCGAGCGTGGTGACGAGGCCGCCCGCAACGATGGAGCAAAGCACGCACCCAAGGATCAGGGGCAGGGACATGATGCCGGATTTGGTGGCCGAGACGCCCTTGATGGCCTGGAACCAGATGGGCAGGTAGTAGACGAAGAGGAAGAAGGCGGCGCCCAGGCAAACGCCGAACCAGGCCGTGGCAGCAACGGTGCGCTGCTTGATGACGCGGGGAGGGATGGTTGCCTGCTCGCCCACCCAGAACTGGATGCTGACAAAGATGATGCAGAGCACGCCAAACACGACAAAGAGCGCAATCACACGGCCGTCGCTCCACGGGTACTTGCTACCACCCCACTGGAGAGCGAGCAGCAAGCAGATGATCATGGGCAGGAACACAAAAGTACCGGCCGGATCAAAGTCCTTGACGCGGTTCTTCCAGCCGACAGAAAGCGTCCTTGCGCTCTTAGTGGGGTGGAAGAAGAAGAAGATGAAGACCGCGGTGACGAAGCCGATCGGTAAGTTGATGTAGAAGCACCAGCGCCAGGTCAAGTGGTCGGTAAAGGCACCTCCCATAAGTGGTCCTGCGACCGATGCCAAACCGTACATGGCACCGATAAGTCCAGTGTACGAAGGTCGTGATCGAAGGGGTACAGAGTTGGCAATGATCAAGATGGCTCCAGAGAAGAGTCCTGCAGAACCCACACCGGCAATGGCGCGTCCAATGATGAGAGCCGTCGACGTCGGAGCGACACCGCAAATGAGGGAACCAACCTCAAAGATGAAAAGCGCCGTGAGAAATACCCATTTCAAGCTGAGGAACGAGTAGAGTTTGCCAAAGAAGAGCTGGAAACTGCAAGTAGTCAAGAGGTAGGCGCTGGCATACCTGTGGATTCGTTAGTAATTGGACTCTAGATGTCTTCAAACACAGGGATGAAATACCATGCAATATCATTGATTGCTTTGAAGTGGTCGGTGATTTTGGGGATTGCAGTGGCAATAATGGTGTTGTCCAGGGCTACGCAGAAGACGGCCAAGCACAAGGCGATGGTGATGAGTGTGAGTTTGAAGGCTCCAGGATACTCGATCTCGGCATCCTCTCCTGCTCCTTCGGCTGGTGAAGCGTCCCCATCTGGCCCAGTCGCGGCTTTCTCGTCTCCAGAAATCACGGACGAGGCACGTCCAGTGTGGACTTGTGCCTTTTCTGTATCAGATTCTGCAAGCTTTTGGTCTGTAGATTGGCGTTCAGAGGGTGTGACGGCTTCATCAGCCTCTGAAATAGAGGAAGCCTTGCTCTTTCGATCAAAGAATCCCATTTTGGGCTGCAAGCGTGGTTTGACTCTGATCAGTGACGCTTCGTTCGGATGTAAAGAAACGAGGTAACGTGAGAGAGGATCAAGAGGAATGCAGGCTCCTTTTTTACACAATGGAAATTTCAAACACAATCGATAGGTATATATTTCTCAGCCGCTGACAGAGACGGAGCCAACTCACCGACGGACAAACACGGACAGGTTGCAGGTATCGAAAATTGGTAGCGGCCAGCCCTGCATAGCGACACACAACGCCTCTACCGCGTATAACGAATGCCGATCGATCCCATTTCGTGCACCGCATCGAACAGTGTTTTGTACTAAGCTCTCGCGATCCGTGACTCGGCTTTTGATTCATTATTCCACCCCTTTCGGTGGTAGTGTTTCAACTTTTAGACTGGCATTGCCAAGGAAAGGAGGATGAATTGCTCCGTCCCCGGTTGGTAGCCGCGCCATTGGGTCGATTCTTTTGACACCCTGCTTATACACAGGGTGACTCTCCGTAGATCGGCATTGATAAATCCAATCGCCTTTGTATCTTCAAGGAATCCGGTGCACTGTTAACATTATTCAATTCTGCCCGCGATAGATTGATATCCAGCATTCTCTGCGCTCGAGACAATGCTCCATACATCGCGATCATCGTCCTATTACACGTCTTTCTTGCCAAGAGTTTGATTCATAAGCAGCTGTTTGTCACCAGGCAGCAGTCTGCAAGTCTGCAAATCGCAGCATCCTTCCGGGACGGAGGAACGTCAATTTCTCCCCTATTCTCTGCACTCGTGATGCAATCCTTCTAGGATTGTGTTCTGCTTCACCGGAAGTTGCTTATTTCAAGGCTTGCAACCGGCAGCAGGAAGGAATAAGAATGGGTATCTGAGTAATTGAAGGACTGCAGTGAGCATGACTAAATTGACTCCATCTGATTTTGCAGTACATGTCTTGAATGCTGTTCGCGATGACAGCGGCGTGAAGTTGCAGACTGGCGCAGCCTTTCTGCTGTGTAATCTTCTAGAAAAGCCACGAATGCACAGGGGGGCCAGATGCTGAAATATATAATCGGACCTACTCCGCTTCGAGTATGGTTGCGCATCCTTTTGTCTTGTTCTGTTTTGCAGACACCCGCTTAGTGGCTTACTGGACGTATGCACAGGTAAGCGAATGGTTGCGTAGGTGCTTATTCCCTTATACTTGGCTACGCGAAAGTCGCGTAGAGCTCAAGGGGCATGGACTGCAAGTGACTCGCCGCCACTACGTGTCTTCATATCATTCATGGCCCACAAAGCAGGAGATTGATGGTGATTAGGACGTTGATAAGGAGCCAACTCGGGCCCTATGAAGTATCAATGTACATACTAAGGCAAGAACTACCTAGGCAAGCGTTGTGATCATGAAATTACATGACTGTCGAGAAAATCAAGAATGGCTTGAAAGTAGCCAGCCTCAGCAACGGTATTGTTGTGGTCGCCGTAAGGAAATTCCTTCCATATTTTCGGTGCAGACCGGCAGACGTCGTAAAGTCGTTTCATGTGTGTCGGTCTGCGATACATCAGAACTGTCCTTGTAAAGGGTCATGCTCACGACTTACGGAACGATCTCGTCCTGCAGCCCGCTCAAGAACATGATCGGGATACCTGTAATCGTTGGAAGGACTTCTTCACTTGGCCAAACTTGGTGACACAGTGGTGTCAGGTACTTGGCTGCTGGAATGACACTGGAGACGTCGGTCAGTTTTGTGCCAACATTTGGTTGATTGTGAGAACAGGATGTACCTTGGGATCATCTTTTTGATACTGAGAAATGTGTTCTCCAAGACCATGGCCGCGATATGGCCCTGGCCCTGCTGGCGAGCAGCGAGACCAATGCCTACTGCACCTCCCAGGCTTTGCCCGTATATCACAATTTTGGTCTTGGTCAGCTCTTCCCTGCTACGAATGTAGTCAAGACCAGTTTGCGCATCTATCATGATGCCCTTCTCACTGGGGTTACCGGTTGAGAGGCCGTAGCCTCGATATTGGAGCATCAGCACATTACAATGCATATCGTTTGCAAGAATCTTTGCGATTGGAAGCCTGTGACCAATGTTTCCAGCGTTTCCGTGAAACATGAGAAAAGTCACGTTCTTTGCTCTACTTGCATTTCCTGGTTTGATGAGGAAGGCACTCAAAGTTTCGCCATCCGAAGTGGGAAGCGACAGTTCTTCTGCATCTAAACCGAATTGAGCAGGGCGAGGAACGTCTGTTCGAGCGTTTGCAGGGATGTTGCGAGGATATATAAGTTCACTCGAGGGCAGTCAGAAGCTGAGGCTCGTGTGCAGTCAGAAGACATGATAATTACTTCTGGAAATAGAACAAGCCGCTACTAAGCACCACACCCAGACCAGACGCAAAGATGAAGGGTATGCGAAGATAGCCCCAGAGCACAGTGGCCATGTTTACAGAGGGTTCTGGAGTCCGTCGTGATCGTAAGTTGGGAGAGTCAAGGCGGGCATCTGGCGATTTTGCTGTGAGAGAGCCAAAATCAAAGACAGTGTTGCGAGGGGTGTATTTCAATAATCGCTGCGGTATTCGCATAGGTAGCCAAGGAGAGACGAAGGGCAGAGTAGGTGGTCGCCTATTTTTGTGGTATTGTTTACCCCTTGGAGGTGGAGGCAGTGACGGCGGAGAAGAAGCTTGGCAAGCCGACTGGCGTGCATCATTGATGGTCTGGTGTGCCTGGGAGCTTGTCGCAACATTCAACTGCCATTCACGCTCAAGACCATCAAACACAACGCCTATCGTCCATACATCTCTTGACTGTCCAGATTCTCCTACAGCGCATTCACATCCAGCATGATGATGGGACAAGCAACAGGAATGCTCGGCGAGGGTAGGATTGCCCCCGAAGAATAGCTCAGTCCGGACACGAGCTTACCGTGATGCAGATGGCATCCACATTGACATGAACCACCTCAAGAAGGGCGAGGTCAAGTAAGTGCTGTCAGATCTGGAAGCAGCGCTTGATTGAAGGCTGACACTGCATGACCACAGCCTCGGAACATCCATGTACGTTCACGCCGCACTGCTCATCGCACACCCGTACTGAACCCTCCCCAGCATGGCCATCAACTTCAAGGATGGTGTTATCCTCGGCGCAGACAGCAGAACCACCACGGGCGCTTACATTGCCAACCGCGTGACCGACAAGCTCACTCAAGTACATGACACCATCTGGTGCTGCAGATCTGGATCCGCCGCCGACACTCAAGCCGTTGCAGACATTGTCCAATACCACCTGAACATGTACGGCATCAACAACAACGAGCCACCCACGACACAAACCGCCGCCGCCATCTTCCAAGAGCTGTGCTACGACAACAAGGACATGCTGAGGTGAGTTTGATGTCGGCATCTGGGCGTGGAACTATGCTGACGACTTGAGCAGCGCTGGAATCATCATTGGCGGATGGGATCGCAGACATGGTGGTCAAGTCTACTCAATACCGCTGGGTGGATCTCTACACAAGCAGTCGTACGCCATCGCAGGCTCGGGCTCGACATACATCTACGGATACTGCGACGCCAACTGGAAAGAGGGCATGACTGAGGAAGAGGGTATCGAGTTTGTCAAGGGATCGCTACGGGAGGCCATCAAATGGGATGGCAGTTCAGGCGGTGTGATTCGCATGGTCGTGCTCACCGCGAAAGGTGCCCAGAGACACCTCTACTTGCCCGACAATGGCTACACTGGCCCCGGTACTAAGTAATGGCGCTGCATATTATACACCGCAGTTGCTTGGTCTGGGCAGCTAGACGATGCTAGCGCGAGATTGGCTTCTCACCCGCCTTCAGCCATGACGCTTGTCGACGTGTCAAGGACGGAAATTCGAATTCAAGACAATCGCAAAGATAGATGACACGAAATCATGTCTCATGGAAGTTAATCTGCTGTCAAGTTTGTAGAGTCTTGTAGTGCTACACTCTAAATTAAAATGGCGCGCTCAACCGCCGGCGAACAAGGTTTCAGACAGCCCGTCGTCCCTGTTTGGGCCCCATTCCTTTTGGGAGCCACCCAAGATTCTTCTCCCTCCCTTCCTGTTGACTTTCAACTTCTCTCCTGGCGCGTACTGCTTTACGCAGAGGTAATGCCTTGAATGCGTAAGTCCCACCAGTGTTTCCTCGCGTGGCATCATGCGCACCACTGCGCAACCGCCAGTGACGTGCGGCCATGACAGGACATTCCATCGCTACTGCTTCCAACACTGTACCTTCCTTTCATCGCACCTGCCTGCTTGTTCTGCATTCTGTTCAAATTCACTCTTTTGTTCGTCATGTCAATCAAGCTTTCGTTTGGCCGTTTTGTTGGTTGCTGAGCTTTGCCCATCTCCCCATCCTCTTGCGCCAGAGCTCCCCCCCACTGTCCGCATCGTTTCTGGCGCGACTAACTCATGCGCTGGCAGAACACACCCTTCTGTAGATTATGGGCTCGCTAGCAACCGA
>JAGFJS020000008.1:600000-807120 GCA_017580825.2 Aureobasidium zeae
CGTCGAGATGGGCGGTAACGAAGAGAGTGCCCCGCCCGAGGACGAGCAGCCGGATCAGGAACCCACTGGTCTCGAGGACATTGAGCCCGACGTCCCTGCCCGTGTCACGTTCCTCGACTACCTCAAGTCTCCCATAGTCGAGCTTTCAATTGGCCAGGGCGACGGCGTTACATCCCTTCACGCACACCAGCTTCTACTAGAACAAAGCCCGTATCTTGTCAAGAAGATTTCCGCTTTTGCAGATGGCGACGAGGTAAGAGACATTGCGCTACCACTACTGTACAACACCCCACCAACCTTCTTATCCAGCGGCGTATTGAACTTCCCGATGAAGACTTGTCCGCAACCGCCTGCTTCCTCGAATACCTCTACAAGAACGACTACTTCCCCGCCCTCAGCGGCTCCTCCCTGGAAACAGACCCGGACACGCCCGTTCCCGACAACGAAGGCGTTGCGCTCCTGCGCCACGCACGCGTCTACACACTCGCCAAGCGCTTCGGCATGCCCAGCCTGGCCACGCTCGCCCACAAGAAAATCCACCTCACAAACAGCACCGCGCGCGGCGAAATCGAGTACGCGCGCTACGTCTACGGCCACACCACGCCCGAGGACGAGAGCGTCCGCAAGCCCATTGCCGCGTTTTGGGCCACTAGATCCCACGTCTTGCGTCATGAGGCCGAGGGCGAGTTCCGTAGCATGTGTCTCGAGTTCCCGCAGTTCGGTTTCGATGTCCTTAGCTTGGTTCTTGATAACCAGGAGAGGAGGACGGCGAGGTCCGAGACCACGCAGGGTGGTGCCCGCAAGAGACCGCGCGTCAGTGCCGTTTGAAAAACAGAGATCATTCGATTGGGGGGGTTTGATCTTGCTGCCTCGCTGGTCTCTTTTCCAGTATCTCATTTTTTCATTGTGCTATTATTTTCTTTTCTCTTCATTTCTTTACTACATCTTTTGATGACCCAGTTGCAGATAATGCACAAAAGAAGGGGGGGGGGTGACCCTGAGGATAATCTACCGGTATATAAAGTTGCTATCCCTTTTAGTACATACTTGACAGACAAGAAGAGAAAAAAATAGACAGAAGACTCGGGATTCCATTTCCCTCTTTTCTTGATGAATAGAACGATTTTTGCTTGTGTACTAACCTAGTGAGGTACTATGTAGTTCTGTCTTTTTTGATAATGTATGTGATTTGTATCCTTTTTTCCCTCTTCTTTTCCCTCTTCTTCTTCTTCTTCTTTTTGGCTTTACTAGAAAAAGGGAAAAAAGGGGAAAATATGTCTATTGTTACAAGAATACCTGGTATATTACATATATGGCTTCATAATGATAATACAAGATGAAAAAAAAAAATCTAGAAAAAGAAAAAGAAAAATTCCTCGTCCATTTTGAAAATGCTCTTGTCCGTGTTCTATTACCTGATTTCTGAGATGAGAGAGACGAGAGAGCGAGAGAGCAAAAAACTCTCGAGTCCTTTTGTACCATCCTCGCTTCTAGCATTCGCAACCTGCTGCTGCTGCTGCTACTGCTCATATAAAAAAAACAAGGTTACCAAGAGACGTGAGAATCACTTCTGTCGTCCCTGTACCGATCATCTCTCGCCCGATCGCGAGGCGAAAGCCGTTGCTGGCGCCGCAGCTCCTTCTTCTCCCCATCCCTCACCCACCCGGGCCCCAATTTCTTGACTACATCAGTATTCGGCACAGTCGCCAAGTCGTTGATGACATTGATTGTCGCGCGCACGAGCTCCGCAACATATCCCGTGTCTCCGGACTGCCGGATTCGACGATATTTCGTGTGCTTGAGCAAGACGCCGAGCTCGACGCGACGGCCGCCCGTCACGCCCGCTTCGACGGTTTCGATCCTCGCCCTGAACTGTTCGCCGGTGGCGCCGACCTCGAAGTTGCGTTTCTCGCGGTGCTCAAAGCCAGAGAAGAGATATTTGACGGGTATAAGACCGTCATCCTCGCCATGGCCCTGTTTATCCTGAGCATGATCTTCTCCCAGTCCTTGGGTCAATTTGTGGTCCGCGTTCTTCGCATTGTTGACTAGCCAACGCGGAAGTGGGAGCTCAAGCACCGGAGGAGCGCGGAGAATGCTATCGTTGACTAGACTGTCGAGGATTGCTTCCACATATAGCTTGATTCGGGCGTTTTTGGCCGCGTCACGAGAGGTCAAGGCATATGTGCGTTCGAATTCCATATCAACCGGGCTCGAAGGCAGAGAGACCTGAACCATGTCAGTTTGGACGATGGCGGTCATTCCCTTGAAAACAGCCTCTCTGCCATCCTTGAGTTTGGCTGAAAGCACCTCTCTCTGCTCTTCAGGTTTGACGAGAAACATATGCTCTTCGTGAGCCATCAGTTGGAAGCGAAGCTCGACTGCAGGAAGCCGAAAGTTGGCCAAGGCTGGAGTAAGACGGGCAAACAACTCAGCCCCAGCTATCGAGACTTGTAAGTCCGATTTCATCGGCAGCTTGGCTCGAATGATAAAGCCACCCAGTCCGGGAAACTGTGAGGCAAACATTGACCTGGTTGACCTTCTACCCTTGATCGGGGCTGCAGCCGCGCCGGGGTAGATTTGCTCCTGATCTTGAGTGTTATGCAACATTTGGCCGATACGCGCCTTCCACAAACCGACATGCAGTTCGAGTGGCCAGATGGTTCGCTGAGCAGAAGAAGGTGTGTTGATTACATGCGGCTTGTGTTCCTCCAAAACCTTCAAAGCTTCGGTAATGATAGGGCTCTGCATGTCAAGAGGATTTTCGCCCGGCTTTGAGGATTTGGGAAAAGGAGCCTCCCAACGGCCTAGTTGCTGTAGCTGTGCTTGTAGAGGCAGAGTTCTTGTGGTTGGAAATTGCTTGAGGTGACAATGAGACATGTCTGGGTCGTAAAGTACATCAGTGCAGCCATGAGTAGCCACAGGGAAAAGAGACATCAGGAGGCGATGGGCATCGTTAATGCCAGCATTAACGAAACTCGCAATCTGTAGACGCTTCGCCTCGGCATTGTAAGAAATGTAAGTTTTTGTCAGATCCATGATCTTCTTGAGCGCAAGAGGAGAAAATGTTTCTTCCATGGTTGAAGCAGCGCTCGTTTCATTATCAGAATCCGACTTCTGCTGCCGAGTATAAGTGTCAATATCAATCTCAGCACTTCTCGCAGCGGCAAAGGTCTCGGTCAAGACAAGAGCAATGCCTTCTGCCTCGGCCCTTGGACCGACAATGCGAATGGCATGATCGGGTTGATGCAGCTGAAAGTGCGAATTTTGATAAAACTTTGACGTCTCGAGAAGGGGTCGCAAGGTCTCTGAATTCTTTGTAAGCAACAGAGCAAATTGCATTGGCGAAAGCTGAAACTCCATCTCGCCGATCGAGGCCTCCTCTTCTTCTGTACTAAGGGACCAGCAGTCACGCAAGATTGACTCGACGATGCGCTCCTTGATGCCCAGCTTCCGGCCCGTCTGGATCTGTCGCTCCATGTTCATGTTATTTGCCATGGGTAACCGTCTAGCAATGGAGGATGTTCCAGGAAACCAGGCAGTTTGCTTCAGATTGTGCAATCCGGCACGGAAACTACTAAGCTCAGAGGACTCGGTGTCGTCTTGGTCAGACTGAGAGCGCTGGGGCCGATCAGCCAGAGAGTCGGATATAAGAGAGCTAGTCTTGCGCATCAAGTAGCCCCTCAATTGTGCTACATTATACCCCTTGACTAAACTCTTGACTTTTGCATCGAATTCGCTCTTTGGGATTACTTCGAGCCCTCCTTCAGGCCTCATGGACTCGATTGATTCAAAGGCTTCGTCGGATGAGGCGCGAGGGGCACTTCTGCCTGACATGTTCTCGATATCCTTGGGAGTCAGAACACGACCCTCCTCTTCAATGTATTCTTGTTTCGACGTTGGTTTTGGTTCGTATGCGTGCAAGTCTCTCAGGACGATGACTTCGGAGGATTCGCCCAAGCTGTCGATACTGAGTGGCTCGGAAGACTCGACTCGCAGTTGGCTGCCCTTCTTGCGGCGAATTCTTCCATGGTGGCCCTTGGAGCGAATGATTCGGATGGCTGTTGGCGGCGAATTCTCTGTCGACTGGTAGCGGCGGTGATGGAACTGGTGAAGCGCAAGGCGCAGGTGGCATCGTAGGCATGTCGTTGCGTCCCGAGCTGCGGACAGGCGTAACATCAGATGAACCATGCAGAAGAGGCAGCAGCGATGCAGAACATTCTGCTGTTTTAGGAAGCGACTTTTTTGGGCATTCATAAAATGCTACTAGTACTAGTAGGTACGCCTTTTCACAATTTTATGTACGACCCTGCCGTGCATGTCGTCAGAGCCGCCGCTTCCCGACTACAATCCTCGCAATTTATCAAAGCAGCCGTCCCTTCCTCATTGAAAGCCCCCCTACCCCCTCTAGAATACTATCATGCAGACTTTTGGTGAGGCCGCATCCGTGTTATGAGGGCTCCCACACTGACTTGCACAGTTCCAAAGGCTCGTCGTGTATGTTCATGTTCATTCTGGTCCTGGATTTGCCCATTGATTATATCTTAGCCGCGGTTCGATTTCAAACTCATCATACACGACCTGAACAATGTGCCGCTCGTGTCGGGCACATGTTTTGTCAAATGGCACCTGCCATCATCGAGTGCCGCCGAGCACCGTGGTCGCACTGACAAGTGCAATATAAAAGACCACAAAGTCGTCTTTGACTACGAGAAACAGACGCCTGTGCGACTTGTCGTCTCAAAGGACCAGATGTTGCAGGAATTGTGGATCCATCTTGAAATCATCCAAGAGTACTCGAGTGGAGGCAAAGGCGAAAGGATTACTCTGGGCAACATCAAACTCAATCTGGCCGAATATGTTGATACTCACGAGCATGCCCATGACTCTGACGAAGGCGTCACAAGACGTTACCTCATGCAGGACAGCAAGATCAACAGCACCCTAAAGGTCTCGCTCCATGTGAAGCATCTCGAAGGAGATCGCAATTACTATGCGTACGTGGTTCCATGCATGCTGCCTGCCAGCTCGCTGACCATCAAGACAGCCCTCCGTTACGGACTGCGCCTGTCTTTGGCGGCATAGCGGGCATTCTGTCCCAGGAGGTCGTCGAAGCCACAGAAGAAGGCGGCAGCGCCGTGCCCAACTTGTCACACAAAACCCGCGAGCACGGTGAATTGCAAGACATGTACCGCCGAACTTTGGCAGCATCATGGGTTGCTCAACCAGGGGTAACGTTAGCACATGTTCATGCGCTTCGGCGACTAACCCTCGTATAGGAACTACGAGCCGACGACTGCATCAAAGATATTTTCGCAGGCGGCGATGGCTGGGGCTCACACCTTGACCATGTCCAACACAACCATCACAATACCAGCCCGCCTGGCAGCGATGAGGACAAACCCACAGCCAATCTCACGACAAGCAGCAAATTCAGGCGATCAAAAAGTCCTCTCGCCAACCATCAGCGCAATCTCAGCAAAGAGAGCGTGCAGTCCGACAGACGCAAAGGCTTCGATGGCCACACACCTGCCCATCAAACTAAGCAGGCGGCTTTCGGAGGCCGGAGCAGTCTGCACCAACAAGCCATGAAGTTCGAGCAAGAGTCCGCCAAACGCAGGTCCAAGCCGGGCCAGAACGAGATTGATGAATTTGACAATCCCTGGCGCGACGACCTGAGATCGTGGAAGATTGGCCGCTCAGCCATGATTTGAAACAGTGGTTGACTGGTCGCGTGCAGCAGCATTTGCAGCTCCCAGACATTGCCCGATGAATCAATCTCCTCGCTCCTTGCACAAAAAAGTTGCAATTCTGGGTAAGCGCTAAGCCTGGCAGTCTTGTGCAGCCTAGCCAATGTTGCATGGTTCTTACGATTGGCTAGACACATTGGGAGAACGAGCGGGGTATGTACAAGTATACATTGTCGATCTCACGCCTCTGACATGTTTCTTCAACAGGAAGAATCAGGCAGAAAGAACGACATCACAATCCGTTCTTTCTCACTCTGATGGAAACAGTTCATATGGCTCGGGAAAGATCGGAGCGGTGAGGAAGGCCCAATCCAATCAGCTGGCTTTCCTACCCTGTGTTCTTCTGGAAGGGACCAACCTGAATGGCCCGAGAATGTGACTTGACCGACAGCACCACTCATCACTTCGATCAGTACCCTCATCGCATCACGTCGAGCGTCCAATCAAGAAGGTATGCACGCACCCAATCGTCACAAAACAAGATCAGAACAGAAGCAGTTCATTCGGCATCTGCTGCTCAAAACACAAACAGCCAATCGCTATGCAAGAAGCCAACGCACAACATCTCATTTCTCAACTTCTTAACACTTTCCCACTTTTCTCGAGAATCAATGGCGTTGCACTTGTAAAACCCATCCATCGGGCGTTCTCGCTCTACAATCGTAGGGTGTGAACGAGAAACCCGTCTCGACGGATTGCCAAACTTGGAGTAGGATAAAAGAGAAGTGGTATACATCTAATGCATGTGACCCAATGCGTGTAGGACAATTACCCACCTATTCGTTGGCCAGCATGAAAACAATGGTCATGCGCAATTGAGAAAGGAAACAAGGTATGATTATATATATAGCGTTATAGACCTTTGGAAGGTGGAGAGAACATGATCGCGCAGAACTACTATTCTTACCCTTTATTCTTTGGACTTTGCGTACCCTTACACCCTAACCACACCATCCGCACGCGCGATAGAGGCAACATTGCAAGAGGGACGAGAAAGAAAACACTCCTCCACACCAGAATCAAAGACAAGCAACTGAAATAAAGTCAAGCCAATAAACAAAAACCAACAACAATCATATACCTACCCTACCCTCAAAAAAAAATTCCGCCAAAAGAAGTAAAGAAAAAAACAGGGAAGCAACAATGTGTCGC
This sequence comes from Aureobasidium zeae, assembly GCA_017580825.2. Taxonomy (NCBI): domain Eukaryota; kingdom Fungi; phylum Ascomycota; class Dothideomycetes; order Dothideales; family Saccotheciaceae; genus Aureobasidium; species Aureobasidium zeae. The sequence goes on from JAGFJS020000008.1 coordinate 606,900, forward strand.
ATAGAGACATCCATCCACGCGTGCGGCCACGCCAGCATGCCCATCCATGAATTCTGTCCCGGCAACTCGTCTTGCCTGTTGCCGAATGAGACGGGCGCCTGTCAGCGCGGGTACCAACGGACGACGCCGCTGCTGTCGAGTATTTGTGCCGGGTGTAAGCGGGTGTTGGAGCGGAGCAATGGCAGCAATGGCAGCAACATCAGCAATAAAAACAGAGGGCGTGCGGTTGCTGTTGAGGAAGGAGAGGTAAGGGCTGGTGCGCGTCGTGGTGATAGTGGTAGTAGTAGTGGCAGTGGCAGTGGTGGTGGTGGTGGTGATATCAAAGCTGATACCGTTGGTGCAAGTAGTAGGATGGCGATTCATGAGGACGAATATGTGGCTAAGATGGCATTGTTGAGGGAGCAGTGGAAGAAGGGATATGCTGCCGAGGGTGTGCTCAGCTCGCCTACCGCGCGTGGCAATGGCATTGCTTGAGTACGGAGAGTGTCTTACTTGGATTCAAAACATATATTTGGAACAGGGAGATGGAGAGAGAGAGAGTGTGTGTGATTCCAATGCCCCCGAGAGTATGCATATGTTGTACACGCTTTGCTATGAACTATTGACTACCGACTTCTTTTTTTTTGACTTGTTTTGATCTGATCTGATCAGTATGGAAGAAAGGATGCTCAGAAAACATTTGGCCTGGGTTCCGCGTCTGCTAGGGAGAGAGATTGATGCCCGCTGTGGAAAGGTACTGTTACTCCTCTTGCAAGAGAGGCTGTCTCTCTCTATCCTCGTCGACAATGGCACCACGCTTGAAGGGATCCTGGCCAGCGACACCAGGGAAAGCAACCAAGACGGAAAGCAAAAACAAGACGCCCATAATGACAAAGGCAAAGATCCACTGGAAGGCAATGACATGGGTGAGGAACTGACTAACCCCAAGCGCAGCAGAAAGCACGCTCAAGTTGAAGCCCATGGTATAGTCCTTGTACGCGATGATGAAGACCAAGCCGTAGCCCAGAATCGACCAGATCATAACGTTGGCCAGGACCCTGGCGGGCAGCGAGTGCGCATTCACCGCGGCAGCGCCAACCGTAAACAGCAAGACGTAGTTCAGCGCCAACGGGCCCGACACGACAGGAATGTGAATGAACCTCGGCGTCCTGGAATGCCTAAAGTACAGCGCCTGCAGATTGAAGAAATTGATAATGAGCAGCATCTCGGCGAGCCAAAAGTGCGAGCGGCACCACAGGTGCACCACACCGAACAGCAACAGATTGTTGAAGATGAAGTGGCTGCCGACGTCCGCGGCGGCCTTGACGTACACGTCGTTTTCCGAGTAGAGGTGCCAGCAGTAGCCGATCTGGAGGACGAAGAGCACGCTGACGTAGATGGAAGTGATGATGGAGTTGAGGGCAAAGGGCGTGTGGTGGTGCGAGTTCTGGTGCCAGATGGAGCCGCGGTGGTGTTTTTCGCCGCTGCCGCCTTCGGTGGGCGCGTTGAAGGTGTAGTAGATGCTGGTGACGACGAGGAGCAGCCACGAGGCCGCTGTCAGGATCTTGTAGGTCCAGAGGCTGCCGGTTGGGTATGCGGCGTCACGGTCCTTGAAGGGGTTCACTGTGTTCTTGTCAGAAAATGCTGATGCCTAGAGAGTAGGGGTTTTTTTGCTGGATATCACTCACCAGAGTGGACACTCTCGTGGGCATTCTGGAGGGTTTGAGCCACTCCATCAGACGCGTTGTTTCCAGACATTTTTTTCTTGGGCAAAGAAAAACTGATGACAAAAAAAGACGACTGTGGTTTTCTGATGAAGAAGAGAGAAGGAGCAGGCAGACACACTGAGACTCAAATGAGGAGTGAGGAAACTGCTGCTGCCAACTCTACCCTGTTTACAACTCCCGCAGTCAAGCCACGCGAAGGATCGGCGATGGTATAGTGGGGAAAGCTCCAGACGCGTGACGTGCTCCCAAGAGCTAGAACCTCAACGGTCATGGTGACATAGATTCCTCAGCCTCGTTACTAACAACTCGGACTAATGGTCAACCATGGACAATATCGAATACAAGATGCGAGACTACCTACTAGATACTTTCTCAAAGCTTTTGCTCCCATCCTCCTCACAGCTCCTCCTGTGCACGGTATTGGCAACCAGCCAAGTCCTGTAATCTTCACTGCTTCTTGCTTTCTCTCTCCTTCTTTCTCAAGGCACGCTTACGTATGCTCTCGTGCATGACCTTGTTCTGGTCGAGGACAAACGGATTCATGGTTCCAGTGATGTTGCCAAGAGCCCAGTGCATGATGCCGTGACTCCAGTAAGGAGTGCTGGTGTACCCAACACCCTGAGCACCGCCAGAGCGACCAATCTTGCCCAGAGCAGCCTTGACAAACTGCTTGGGGCTGGGAATGGTGGCACTGGCACGCTTAATCTTGGACATGGCCGACGTGACCAGATATGACTGGACAAGCTGGACGCGGACGCCATGGGGCTTCAATTCGGCGCCCAGAGCGCTGCTCCATTGCTGGAGGAAAGCCTTGCTGCCAGAGTACGTGGCAAGAAGGGGAGTGGGGAGGATGCCGCCGAACGAGGCCATGGTGAGAATGAGGCCGCGGTGACGCTTGACCATGCCGGGTGCAACAATCTGAGTCACGCGGAGAGTTCCCATGCAGTTGATGGTTATGATGTCCCTGATCTCATTCTCGGGTGTCTCGATGAATGGAACGGGGATATCGTGACTCAGACCAACATTGTTGATGAGAATCGATACCTCCAGGTCAGAGACAAGAGCCTTCAGGGCAGCATAATCAGAGTCCAGGTTTTGAGAAAAGTCCATGGCGAGAATCTTGGTCTGCACGGAGCTGTACTTTGACTGAATCTCCGAGGCAAGTGTGTCGAGCTTTGACTTTGTGCGAGACACCAGGACGATATTGAAGCCTTTTGCAGCAAGTTGCACTGCATATTCCTTGCCAATGCCATCGGAAGCACCGGTGACAACAGCCCAGCTACCCTTGCGGCCAAATTTAGAGAGCTTCAAGGCATGAGTACAAAGCAGACGAGTTTTTGATGGGCCTTACTCACAGACGTGCCAGGCAGGATGAACAGACTAGCAATCAGTCTCCAGAAGCTGAAGATCTTGAGCGACAGGTAGAGGACACCGAATCCCGCCGCAAGGGCAGTCAGCGGTTCCTTCCAGGGATCCTCGACGAGTGTAGTCATGTTTCCTGTCACGGGCTTTGTAAGTACAAGTGTCGATTGCGGTTGACAAGAAAAGGTTGTTCGTATATAAACGGGGAGCTCGGCGGATCAGCCAGGGTCCGAGGGTCTCGATCATCTTTCTCCTTCTCGTCTTTGGCGCAACAAACCGTCAAGCGAGTCAAGATGAATTCCTTGTTCGAATACCTGCCGCCTGCCGAGGGCCTACTCCCCAAATGGATCTTCTTCGTACGCCGGTTAACCACTTGCCCGTGACAAGAAGTGTCCGCCTCTAATAAGCACACCTACCCAGATCTCAGTCGTATCCATCGGCAACAGCATACAAGCCTACCTGTCCCTGGGCCCCACGCAAAAGGTGTACCCGGGATCCAGCGCCTCGTCCACAACCGCCTCCAAAAAGCTGCCCGACGGCATCCCCGCCAACACCATCCCCAGCGCGTCGCCCGTGACTCCCTTGTCCGCCCGCACGTTTGGAACATGGACTGCAATCACGGCCATTGTGCGCCTCTACGCCGCCTACAACATCAACGTGAAGCCCATGTATGAATTGGCGTTTTGGACGTATGTTGTTGCCTGGACGCATTTCATGTCCGAGTGGCTGGTGTTTGGCACTACGAGATGGGGCAAGGGTCTTGCTGGTCCGGCTATCGTTGCCACCACGTCCTTGATCTGGATGTACATGCAGTGGGATTATTATGTCAAGGCTTAGAACATGTGTCAAGAGCATGAGGTATCCAAATCCGAAAATCCATCAAAGATCAAAATCAAGCCAGCTTCTTGCGGTAAAGCTCTCCACCGCACTTTCCGAGTCTGGCAGCAGCTTGCTCAGGCGTAATGTCGCGCTGAGGCTCGGCCATCATCTCGTATCCAACCAAGAACTTGCGCACGGTAGCGCTACGGAGCAGGGGAGGGTAGAAGTGTATGTGGAAGTGGCTGGCTTCAATCTCTTCTGGGGTGCCGTCGAGAGGCGCTTGGTGGAGACCCATGCCTGTTTTCAAGTTAGCGACCATGCCGTCTCTAGCCATCTGCCAAACACTCACTGTAAGGGAATTGCGTCTCGAATAGGTTGTCGTAGCGTCTGGTGACTTCTGCAATGGCCTCGGCCAAGTCTAGCCTCTCCTTGTCGTTGAAGTCAACCAGAGCACGCTTGTGTGTACGAGCAACAATCATAATCTCGAATGGCCACGTAGCCCACCAGGGACAAACGGCGAGGAATGTCTCATTCTTGAACACGACTCTTTCTTCCTTCTCAACTTCAAGGTTGGCATAATCAACCAGCATGTGCGATCCGCCATGTTCCTTGCGGTACTTCTGCAGGTTCTCCAGCTCGAGCGATGGCTCTTCGGGGGTGCCGGTAGTGCACCAAACCTGACCATGGGGGTGAGGGTTTGAACAGCCCATTGCAGCTCCCTTGTTCTCGAAGATTTGCATGTAGCGGTACTGAGCACTGGGCGCGGCAATGTCCTGGCCGTGAGGTGCAAGAGTAGTAGGTTTGGCGACTCCGGCCAGAGCAGACTTGGGCGACAGGTGTGTGGTGTATATTTGCGTCCAGGTGTCAATGACGGGCAGGATCTGGGCGGGCTGGAGGTCGGCGAGGGTCAAGTTGTGGGCGGGCGCAAAGGTAATGACATAGCACTTTCCAGTGACGGATTCGGCGCGGAGGAGAAGGCCGGCGGGGCCTGTGGTCGCTGGCTGCTCATACTCGGCCTGTTCCTCCTTGACGGCACTGTAGTCGTTGACAAAGACATAGGTGCTCTCATACTTGGGATTCACGTCTCCAGCAGCGCGCTTGTTGCCGGGGCAGAGGTAGCACTGTCATGTGTCAGTTTGGTAGGTCTCGATGGCGGGGTAGGAATGCGTACGGCGGGGTCATATTCGGGCAGTGTTGTCTTTGAGGCTCCCTCTTGCTGTCCTCTGCATTGGCGTTAGCATTCTGATCGCTGTCCTCTTTCAAGGCCGCATTTCTTACTGCCACGGTCGCTTTGTTCGGTGAGGAGAGACCAGGATCCAGCTTCCTCGCAGCGGGTTGAAGCGGCGGTGCGAGATGTCGCCTAGAATTGCGTCAGGCATTGTGTGTTGGAAGAAGATGAATTGAAGTAGAATGCAGAAGGAACAGAAATAATAATTGAGTTTCGTATCACCGGTAGATACAGGACTCAAGACCGCATCACCGTTCGGAGCAGGCCTTGCAACTGAATTTTGAATTTATCCGCACCTACTAGCTACTAAAGCTTCATGCTCTCAAAAGTGTCCTAATGTTGGCACTCCCAACGGAGCAGATTGACTGAGCTCAATGACAGTGTACAAATAATGAGCGGCCACTGTGTCGAGAATGATGCTTAAACAAGATAAAGTAAATGGAAACTCAGAGGCAGATTTAGGGAGCTTGAAGGAGATGCTCCCGCCGGCTAATTTCGTGCGCCAGGCAGGTGCCACGGTGACTGCTATAAAATTCCGAACTTTGCACAAGCAGCGTCTGCAAGCCATCTCTAATCAAAAGTTTCTTGTCCGAGGAAGGTGAGCACCGGTACTATGCAATTCAGCAGAGCATATGCACATATCTGGATATCCAGGACATTGTCAACCTGACACGGACGTGCAAGCCCCTGGAGTCATTATATAGACGTCTAGTCCCCAAGCAATGGAATCTTGACCGACAATTACGGCGTTTTTTTGACAACCTAATGGAATTTCGATTGAAACTAGGAATATGTGATGGTGTTATTTTAGGAATCTTTGCATTACAATTCTTCGATAGGACGGGCAACTTCATGTTCGTTGAACGCCGAGATGTATATCTTCGTTCAACATCAAAGTCATTTCAGACACATGTCGACTTATTGGGCTGATTCCGAGGAATATCTCTTCATGAGGCTGTCGAGTTACTTATTGTATATTTCATCTTTGCATGTGAATATGACATGAACGGTTGAATGTCGGCTGGTGCACTCGTCGGACTTAGGTGTTGTCAGTACGTAGCTCAAGCTGACAGCTTTCCAAGCATTGGAGTAGGTACTCAGGGGATCAAACAATTGCGCCGCAAGTCGCATAGCAAGAGCATCAGCTACAGACTCAGAAGTGCCCTCGAATTCAAATCAACATGGCTATGATGCCTAGCGGAGTAGCCGCTTCGGACAACCCTTACGAGCACTATGATCAGGATCCACTAGCCGACGATCTTATCGACCCAGATGACGGTATCGCCATATTTGACATTCTAGTACGAGATGGAACACTGATGCGGTGCAGCTGCCTTGGGCCTCGAAGACCCTCTCACATCAACCTCCGACCGAGCCCCCCTGACAGGCAACATACAATCAAACCCGTCGGCTCGAGCCCAAAACACCCAATCATATCTGAACAACACAATCGGCGGTGAAGACCGCAGGGCGCCCCAAAACACTATTGACGAAAGCGTTTGGGACACTCTCTCGCGAGACTTGCTGGCTATTTGGGAGAAAATGCGCCAAGTGCTATATCCAAAGTACCTGTTGGGTGGCATGCTGCAGCGAGGTGGAGGCATGGGAAGTGGTCAAGTAGAAGGAGCTAGTGGTGGTATAGGAGGTCTTGTCGGCAGATGGCCAGATGCGGACACCGTTCTGCAGAGTGGTATGAGTGAAGGTCTGAGAGACTGGGACCTTTGGTATTTCAAGCCTCGTTCGAACGCTCGAGGTTCAAAAGCTAACCGGTTGCAGGGGTCCACTTGTATTTTGCTTACTCCTCAGCTTCCTCCTCTCCCGCGGCGCCCAGGACGAGCAAAAGTCAGCCGTGTTCTCTGGGGTCTTTGCTACAGTATGGATCGGAGAAGCGGTTGTTACACTCCAAATCAAGCTCTTGGGCGGCAGCATGTAAGCTGATCCCTCTAATGTGATAACCACCCGCGCTAACACGCAAACAGATCTTTCTTCCAGTCCGTTTGCATCATCGGATACACGCTATTTCCACTTGTCATCGCATCACTTTTGAGCGCATTCGGTCTCCCGATGATCGCTAGGATACCAGTGTACATTGTGCTGGTGGCATGGTCACTGGCTGCAGGCATCAGTATCCTCGGAGGATCTGGTGTTGTCAAGAACCGAGTTGGCATTGCGGTATATCCCTTGCTAGTCTTCTACGTTGGTTTGGGATGCCTGTGTTTTATCAGTTGAGGAAGTCGTCGTGGATGAGCACGGAAATGGAGATTGTTGTCAAGACCACCAGTGTAAAATTAGAGCCTTTTGAACATCTGAATTATGCTAGATATACCTTTGTCTAGGCTTGTTCTCTACTTTGGCCAATCAAAATAGTACCCAGACATGTCTTGAGACGGCAGGAAAGAGCACAAAGAAACAATGAATACCGAAAATGGCTAGCGCGGGTAATCATCGAAGGCATCGAGCACGGCGGTTGTTGTATCCATTCGACATTACTTTATCATCAGGTAGCTTTTGCGAAGTCTCTTTTATTACTAGTACCTCTTCAGAAAGACTTGCACTTTCCAAAGATCATCCCCGCCATCACCGTCCCATCCCCGAAAAACACGTCCAGGCACGAGGCTCGTTCTTGAACCCCCGGACAAGACATTCTGACCCACCAAGCTGATGTGCGCGCGCTGAACTGCTTCATCTGATCCAGCCCGCCTCGACACGCTCCGACTTCAGCTTGCGCCTCCTGCCTTCCTTTTGCTCTTGACCATCACCTGCGAACAGGCAGGCCGACAAGATCAATATTTTCCTGGTCAGCAGCCTCTCACGACTCGGATCCGCCATTTTGACACCCGCCATCTCCCCCGCCCGCGTGTCCCACCTAACAACATGTCCACGTCGCCAAAAGAATCCCACACCTCCGACACAGAAGGAGGCGAGCGACCTCTTAGGGAAAGATTGAGAAATGCCTCGATAAAAAGCGCACAGCATCCAGCCGACACGCCAGCCACCTCACAGCCTGCAACCGGCAAGGATAAGGCCCGAGCCACACTGCAGCGCAAGAGAAGCCACGAAGACCTCGAAAGCGTACAAGACGAGCCCGCCCCAAAGACCAGACAGGCTCGCAAGAACAAGAGATCAAGAGACAACTCTCCCGAGGACAAGCCCCAGGACCTCTCGACCAAGCGCAAGTCTGACGAGATCGAAAGAGACGTTGAGCCTGTGGCAGAGTCTACTGTGCCGTCTGCCTCTGCAGCCGAAGCAAACGACGCGACAGAAAGCCCAAAGTCGAAGCGCAGCAGAGTCGAGCAAAAGACCACATCCCAAGCAGAGCCAGCATGCGAAACAGATTCTAGTCTAAAGCCGATCATCGAAGCAGTCCCAGAGACGGAAGGAAAGAATACCGAACAGCCCAAGCCTTGCCCCAAAATCCCTGCTGGAAGCGGATTCGGAAACACTTCCGCAGCCTCGCCCTTTGCTTCGCTCGCCGCCAGCAAATCTCCTTCAGAACAGCCTCAGACCAGTTCCAGTGCCTTTGCCACCTCTGCCTTTGGTGCGCTGGCCGGTTCCTCCACGTCTGCATTCGGCGCATTGGGTCAAACCAAGACTCTGTCCAGTTTTGCCAGCCCTCCTCCTGATGACAATAAGCCAGCACCAACAGCGAGTGTCTTTGGTGGCGCCCCTGCAGGAACTTCGTCTTTTGCTACCGCTGGCTCTTCGGCCTTTGGTTCTGGCGCCTCTGGCTTCGGCAAGCTTGGTAATGGCTTTGGTGGTGGATTCGCAGGTCTCGGAGGCTCGAAATTGACCAGCTTCGCGAGCAGTGGCACTCCTGGGATCATTGGTGGCGGTCTTTCCAAATCAGGTGCCAAACCATTTGGTGCGCCAGCTGATGACGAAGAAGAACAGTCTGGTGACGAAGAGGACGGTGATTCAGAGGTGAAGAGCCCCAAGCCCGTGGCAGACGAGGATAAGAAGGACGACCGCTTCTTCGAACAAGATAGTGAGTACTGCATCTGGCACCCTTATCGATACAAATTGCTGACATGGACACAGTCGAGACTGGCGAAGAGAACGAGATCACAACCTACACATGCCGCGCCAAGCTGTACAACTGGGCGAACAAGAAGGAATGGAAAGAGCGTGGGCTCGGTGTCCTTCGTCTCAACGTGTCGGGATTTGATGCAGAATCCGCACCAAAGGCTAGACTTGTTATGCGTGCAGATGGTTCGCACCGTGTCATTCTCAACACGCCTATCCAGAAAACCATCAAGTACGGCGACAAGAACGGCGACAGACCCACCAATGGCGTCGTGAGTTTCCTAGGCACTCTTGACGGAAAGGCTGAGCTCGAGCTTCTCCAGCTAAAGGTATGTCACATTGACATTGTGCAGATCTAGGATGATTGCTAATCCAAGGCGACAGTCAAAATCAGCACAGGCTCTCTGGGACCACATTGCAGAGATGCAGGACAAGATGTAGAAAGTCGACTCCATGCAATTCTAAGCAGTCTTTTTCTATCGCATTGAATTAACTGAGCTGCTTGGCCAGTTTTGTGCCAGGCAGCATACCCCAGAAGCAAGTTGGATGAGGGGGGGTTGTGTTTACATGTAGTAGCGCTACAGCATGGCGAATTCTCCTCACAGACGGAACAAAAGTATAGGGACTCTTAGGAATGGGTTAGTCAGGAAGATTCAAGCATGTCTAAAATGAACCAAAAACCACTAGAGCTCTTTTATTTACGTGTGTGTGATGGGAGGGTACCGTCGACGGCTTCGTGGTTCTTACCTTCCCCTTTTGATCCAACACGTCAATCATGCACACTCGAACGTTGCCTCCGTGATACGCAACGAAATCACAGAAATGGACGACCTTGCAATCGCCTGGCGAACAGCACAATAATTCAAGAGCATTGAGGCCCTCTGATAAAGTCTGTGGCGAGCCTCGATTACGTCATTGTCGAGGCATACTACAGGTAAGGTAAGGTAGGTATCAACAGACAACAATGGTCAGGTTGCAAGCGGCCACAGTCTCCAACAAGGTAGTCCGGAAGAGGAAGAGGAAGAGCCAGGAAGAGGTAGCAGAAAACGGGAACACCGAAGATTCAACCGAAGCCACGACGACTGTTGCCACAAAGACACAAGATGGAGGCAACAAGCCCAAACGGACGCCAAAGCCCAAAGCTCCCACACCCAGCCTGTCCAGGAGAAGCTCATCTGCCAGTCTGGTGGAGACGACTGTCCCCTGGCCAGACGAGTTTACCAAGCTGTCCCAAGTCCACCGAGCACTCAATCTGGTATACACTTTTTGCTGCACCCGCAAGCATCTGGCCACCACGTTTGAGACCATCAAGACCACCGTCGAATCCCACATTGGCCGCGAGCTGTCTATCCAGGATGTAGCAAAGATAAAAGTGCTTATTCCGAGAGCAATCAACTTTGCATACATAGACGAGGACCTGTTGCAGGTCAATCTTATGGGCGAACAGGAGAATTCAAAAAACAAAAGATTCGAGGGCTATATTCCGCCTGGTCCGAACGAACATGGCCAAGAGAAGGGAAATAAGGAGGTTCTGTTGTTTGAATATATCGATGGAGATTTGAAGCGACAAGTGCAGCACTCAAAGACTGGAGAGCCAACAAAGGCCACACGCAAGCTGAAGGATGAAGACCTGAAGATGCCCGTGTACAGCCAGAAGCAGATGATGAACTTGATCGAGAAGAGAAATACCAAGTTCACATCAGCAGTAAATGCGTGGCTGAATGAATGCGAAGCCGAGGGGGTCAACCCGGTGGAAAAGCTGGACATTGAATGCAGCTCAAACATACCCGCACCATCGGATAGCAGACCCAGTACGCCCACGCCCGAAAAGCGGAGAGCCCTACTACCAAAGTCAATTCCGGAGGTGCGAAAGACCATTCCGGAGATTGTCGCCGAGATCAAAACTTTGGAGTGGTATACTGGCCAAATAGTCCCCGACGGCCACCGAGTCTTTGATCCTCAACCCGCCATCTATGGCGAGCTCAATTTCCAGCTCTCGCAGTCTCTTGTCAATGCTCTTTACAATACTCGGGGGATCACACAACTATACTCCCACCAAGCCGAAGCCATCAACAATCTTTATGACGGGCAAAATGTCATTGTGTCGACTTCGACGAGTTCTGGTAAATCTCTAATCTACCAGATACCTGTTCTCCATGAGCTCGAAAAGAACAAACAAGCGAGGGCTATGTACATCTTTCCTACAAAGGCATTGGCTCAAGATCAGCGGCGCAGTCTCAAAGACTTACTCCAATACATGGATGGATTACAAGACTTGGTCGTCGAGACATTTGATGGCGATACCCAAATGTCTGATCGAAATCTTATCCGAGACGAAGGCAGCATTATCTTCACCAACCCGGATATGCTACACATAACAATTTTGCCGCAAGAAGAAGCGTGGAGGACATTTCTGCAAAATCTACGCTTCGTCGTCGTTGATGAACTTCACGTCTACAACGGGCTGTTCGGGGCGCACGTAGCTCTAATCATGCGCCGTCTGCGCAGAATATGTGCAGCGGTGGGCAACCGACATATCAAATTCATCTCCTGTTCTGCCACTGTGGCTAATCCGGAAGAGCACATGAGAACAATCTTCGGCGTGGAACAAGTTGCTCTGACGGACTTTGACGGATCACCATCTGGAAGGAAAGAGTTTCTCTGCTGGAATACGCCATACAAGGATCCCGCAGATCCTAGCTCTGGCAGAGGTGATGCTTTGGCTGAAGCGGCCAAGCTCTTCTGTCAATTGATCTTACGAGGAGTGCGCGTTATTGCTTTCTGCAGAGTTCGAAAGCAGTGCGAGGCTTTGATCGGTGCCGTCAAGAACGAGTTGGCCCTTCTTGATAAGCAGGATGTCATGGCAAGAGTCATGTCATATCGAGGTGGTTACGCCCCTCAAGATCGTCGAAAGATTGAAAAAGAAATGTTTGACGGCAAGCTCGTTGGCATCGTGGCCACCAGCGCGTTGGAGCTAGGCATTGATATTGGCTCTCTGGATGCTGTCATGACTTGTGGGTTTCCTTACACGATTGCCAATCTCCGTCAACAGAGTGGTCGAGCGGGTCGCAGAAACAAGGATTCAATCTCTATACTCGTTGGAGATTGCTTCCCAACCGATCAGCACTACATGCAGAATCCGGATGAGATCTTTACAAAGCCAAATTGCGAGTTGCAGGTTGATCTGAACAACATGCTCGTGCTTGAAGGACATGTCCAATGCGCTGCCAACGAGATGCCCATCCAGCCCGCTGAAGACGAGAAATACTTTGGCAAGCTCTTGTCAGATATTGCAGAGAACCGGATGAGAAAAGATGAGCTTGGCTTCTTCCACACAGCCGATCGTTTTCTGCCACGCCCTTCGACCTTTGTAGCCATTCGTGATACGGAAGAGGATCACTTTGCTATCGTTGACATTACAAACGGACGCAATGTCGTGCTCGAAGAGTTGGAAGCCTCACGAGCATTCTTCACCATCTATGAAGGCGGCATCTATCTTCACCAAGGAAACAAATACCTCGTCAAGGAGATGTCCACGGACAGAATGATGGCACGGGTGGAGTTTGTTCGTGTGGACTGGACGACCCAACAACGAGACTTTACAGACATTGATCCGATCGAAACCGAAGCCATCCGCAAGATCCCCAAATCCCTGTCGCGTGCCTATTATGGCACGATCAAGATCCGTCAGGTGGTGTTTGGCTTCTTCAAGGTAGACGCAAAACGCCGCATCCTGGACGCCGTCGAAGTGGACAATCCGCCCATCACAATCTTCAGCAAAGGCATGTGGCTCGACGTGCCACGCACCGCGCTGAAAATCCTCGAGTCGCGGCGCATGAACATGGCCGGCGCCATCCACGCCGCCGAACACGCGCTCCTATCCCTCATGCCAAACTTCGTCATCAGCATGCCGGGCGACGTCAAGACGGAATGCAAAAACGCACTCAAAGAGTTTGCGGCGCGAGAGACGAGCCGCAAGCGGCCGGCGCGACTGACGTTTTACGACGCAAAGGGCGGCGCGGCGGGCAGCGGCATCAGCACCAAAGCGTTCGAATTCGTCGACCGCCTGCTGGTTCAGGCGTGCGAGCGCGTGTGCGCCTGCCACTGCGACGAGGGCTGTCTGGAGTGCTGCTGCTCGGAACTCTGCAAAGAGGCAAACTCGGTCATGAGCAAGGCCGGCGCCCAGGTGATTCTGAAGTCACTGTTGAACCGCGAGATTGACATTGACGCTTTGCCGTGGGGTCCCGAGGATGAGAGGACGCCGGCGGGCGTGGAGACTGTGGTGTTTGCCGAGGAAGTGGCGCCGGCGAGGGGTAAGAGGTTTGGGGATGTTGTTGTCAAGACTGAGGATGGTGAGGAGGAGGTTGGTGTTGTTGTTATCAAGGATGAGCCGGTGGATTGAGTGAAGGACGTGTTCACCTTGCAGTAGTGCTTTGACAGGCTACCCTAGATTAGGTACCTTATCATTTGGCCACATTTTCGTTATTCTTTGTCTTATTTTTGTTGTTCCCCCTCCCCCCTCTTTCAGAGGAAAAGAACCGAATCAACAGAAGACAACCCCCCTATCGTGTAGAGCCATAAGATGTCGAATCCTTTTTTTCTTTTTTTCTTTTCTTTTTGATAGTGATACAAGAATATACAGAGACCAAAAGAATAAAACCAGCCATTCGCTGTCCCCGCAGACGGAAAACGCCAGATCCCAAAAATGAGAATTGTACAAGAAAAGACGAGATGCTTAAAAGGAGGGAGAAAAAAAGAATATTCGAGGAAAAGGTAAAAGAAAAAAAGAAACAAAACCCTTTCTACCTCGATTTCTTAGGATTATGATAGACCCCCCTCTTAACAACCTTCTCAAGACCATGCTCACCCTTCGCATCCAACCCATCAAACTTTGCGACCAAATCCTCCAACTCCCTCTCGCCATCCGGACGGAATCTCGTGACTTTGGCAATATTGCCGGCGGTCATGTCATTAAGGGGTTTGCCTTCGCGACGCAAGCGGGAGACGGTGCGGGCGGTCATGGCGAAACGCATGTCTTTGGGCCCGTCGACGAGTTCGAGGATGGCGGAGGGGGCTTGGTCTTCTTTGATGGGCTCGATGCGCAGGACGCGCGTGTAGCCGCCGGGTCGGTTGAGGAAGCGTTCGCGGATGGGTCCGAAGAGTTTTGGGATGATGGAGTGAGGTTCCTGGGGAGAGAGAGAGAAAGAGATTTGTTAGCTGAAGCCCTGTTTTTTCTTCTTCTTTTTTTTTTGCCTTTTCTTGCGTTGGCGTTTGAAGGCGATGGAGAGTAGAGGTAGAGACAGAAGAGGAGTGGATCAAATAACATACAAAGAAAATGGACATGGCCCTCCTCTTGCTCGCCTCGGTGTTCCTCTTGGCCAACGTGACCAGTTTCTCAGCCAGACGCTGGGCTTCCTGTGCCTTTGGCCATGTGGTGGATATGGACTCTTGCTTGAAGAGCGATGTGACGAGATTTCTGAGCAGCGCTTGTCGGTGCGAGCTGCTGCGCGACAAATGCCTGTATTTCTGGAGTCCGCCTGCCATTTTTATTTTATGTTTTGGGAAGGGCCCAGAGAGGTTGTCGGGCGAGGAGCGAGTGGCGTTGCGGGTGTATTATGGGAGCTTTTACGGTCTACGCGGGCTGTTGCTGATCAGAGGTCTGAGTTGGATGGTCTTGCAATGGCAAGAGCGCGGGCGTGATGCTGCTGTATAACAATTTATTAGAAACTGGAGATGGAAGGTTGTCTCCGCCAAGGCCAAAAAAGGTTGTTGGTTTGCGCTTTCTCCTTACTCCGCCCGTGTCGCCCTCAAATCTCCCAAAACTCATTCGTCACTGCTACAAAAAAGGAAACAATGGGCTTCACAGCCGGCTTCGTAAGCCCCCCCCCCCTTCCTCACATGTAAATTAAAAAGGCTGTAGTACATTATGCACAGCTAACAAGAACTCGAATCCACAGATGGGCGGCATAGCTCTAACAACATCAATAACCTACCTGACGCTCTCCCTACACGAACGCAACCGCCTCCACCAATCCGCCCTTTTGCGCCACCAACACCTCGTCCTGCTCAACATCACGGATCCGCGGCCCGCGCAGCCCTCGCCCGCCACACGCACATTCGTCCCTGGCCTGGCGGACCGCTTGAAGTATCGCTGGAACACCGAACTGGAGGCTGCGGTCAAGGCGGTGCAGAGGTTTGATTGGGAGCAGTGGAGGGCGGGTGCGGAGGATAAGGTGGGCGCTGTGTGGGCGAAAGGCGTTGGTGGGGTTGTTGGGAAAGGCTGAAGGGAAGACAACGACGTGAGATGTGGTGCCGTTTGGCCCCCCCAACCAAGCACGCTGGTCATGCGAAAGGAATTTTATGAGGGAAACACGAGGCTTCCTCGTCTGGACGCCAGTATGGGAACAGAGAGAGAGACGCATAAAGAACGAAGACTAGATACCCCCGTCCAATGAATGCGACTACGACACCGACCCAAGTTTGCAGCAACCATATACTGTCGCGCAGAGCATCATCAGTCTACACAAAGCACAAGGCCACCAAAGCACATAAACAAGACTGGAAAGGCAAGTTACAACGATAATTCTGCTGTTGAACTACCATAATCCCCCGACGTCTCATCTTTCTAGCAAACGTGGGAAAAGAAAACGCCCATACGTCGTACTTGAGAGAAGATGCCACAAAAAAGATTCCAAAGACCATCTACCTAGCAATTTTGTACCCGTTGCTTGATGCGAATGAAACCCCTCTCTTTAAATTCGATGCTACCTGTGCACCAGAGCCATCCATAAAAATAACCCTTTTTCCCCCGTCCATGCACTGTAAACGCTGCAATCACTGCCCACTTCTAGGTGTTTGCCCTGAACGCAGATTGACCAGAGCTGGTAAGGGGTGATATCCCTGTCCTCCGACACCGGGAGGCCGGCCTACAGCCCCATGTGAGAATGGTGCCCCGTTCTGCTGTGCATGCGCCATCCTGTTCATGTCAAAGGAGCCGGTAGCTGCTGGAGGAGGAGGCTTTGCCGGCAGCGAGGCAGGCGTGCCCCATTTCGCGATGGTACTCGTCGCATCACCACCATTCTCTGTCCCGGGACGCGACGGTGTAGCAGCTTGTCTCTGCGCATTCTGATTCTGATAAGACATGGCCACGTGCGGAGAGAAGACGGGCTGTGGCAGAGGATGCGGCGGTCTGCTATTGCTTTGGCCGCCATTCTGTCCTCCATATGACGAAGCCTGTGACTGTCCCGAGTTCTGACGTTGTAGTGGATGCGATCCGGCATAGGCAGGGTTAAATGCCATGTTGTTGTTGTTGTTGTTGTTGTTGTGAGGTGGCATTGCCGCGCCGTAATGTGGTTGGTAACCTGGTACGAAGGCCTGACTCTGAGGGTTGAAAGCTCCACGGTTGAAAGCGCCAGCCATAGCATGGTTTTGGAAACCCATGTACGAGTCGGGCATCTGCATTTGGCCGTATGGATAGCCATGCGCGGTGGAACCGTGACTCGCCGCAGAGTGAGGCCGGCTAGCAAACTGATTGGCGTAGTTAGGGCTGCCTGGATAACCAGCTTGGTAAGGCATCATTTGCGGCCACTGGACGTGTTGCTGCTGCTGCTGTTGTTGCTGTTGATTTTGCGGACTGCCGAAGTTGTAGGGCCCAACGGAAGGTGGTGGTGAAGTAGGTGCAGACTGCGCCTGGAAAGACATGGCTTGGAAGTCTGCCGAAAGGTCATTGGCGTTGTGCTGGGCCTGACCGTGTGAAGCGTTGTAGCCAGAGTAATCCTGCTGCAACCACGGATATGAAGCGGCTTGCGAGGGGTTAGGACCGTATACGACATTATAAGGGTTTTGAGCAGCTGGAGCAGCAGGTGCACCGTACATGCCAGGGGCACCTTGAGGACCGCTGGGGAATGCGGGGTAGTACACCATGTTGCCACCATCGGAAGCACCATTCTGCGGAGTCACAAAGGTACTGTAGGCAGACCTGGCCTCAAAGTCATCGTCGCTGTTACTGCGCTGCTTTTTGGGCTTCTTCTTGCCCGCCACAGAGCTTGAGCGAGACTCGTCTCTGTTGTCCTTGATCAAGGATGTGTCCTCTGTGGGTTTCGCTGACCCAAGAATACGCAACCTGGCCAGCTCATATCTTTGTTCACGTTGTTCGCGGGTCAAGGGTTTGTTCTTGTCAGAATCGGCGCTGTCGCCCCCGTCAGAGCTGGACTTTGGTGGAGGTGCATCTCCACCACGCCGCAGGATCTTCATTTGAGGCGCAGCAGGGGGCGGAGTGTTAGTGGTAAGCGGCGGCGTGGCGATAGCCGTCAAAGGTGGAGCCACCCGGCAATTGGGAGTTTTGTAAAGGCGAACGGCAGAAATTGTACCATCGACAGCATGGCCAAGGAAATAGTAATCAGCCAATTTGTGCGCCAGCATTCTGTAGAATGAATTGCATTGGGGCAGATCGAGAGAATGTTCGCTGAGACGAAAGTTAGTAACATGAATTCACACTAGTTGTGGAAAGACTTACGAAGGATTCTTGACAAAGTCGATAATGTCTTGTTCCAGCTTCAAGACCCAGATCCTGTCGCGCGGGTTGCTGAGAGCTTCCAAAAGCTTTGGATCGGCCAATACATCTTCGGGTCTCCCGCTGTTTGTGGGAGGCTGGACATAGCCAGCCAATGCCGCAGCACTACCCATTGGGGGCGGCACATATAGCGCACCGGCGGGCGCGTTGGTAGCCGATTCAGGCCTTGACGTAGGGATGGACTGGCGTAGTGCAGATCCTCCAGAGGTGATTTCCAGCAACTGATCGCGGAAGGCGCGTGCGCCCGTGTCTGAGCCGATACGAGAATCAATTGCCGCAGATTCGGGAGGCGAATAGATGTCATCGTCTTCAAGAGCCAGAACACTGGCACTATCATCTGGTCTGAGAGACTCCTTCTCATCCATTGCAAAGGTGGTAACAGAGGCCACGCTTTTGCCATCGAGACTGGGGGGCTTAGCCGAGTCGTCTGATGATGAGAGCTGAGTAGCACTCTCGTCGGTGCTCAGATTGGGAGTTGTATCCACGCCGTCCACAGGCGCTATGTCGGAAGGCCCTTCCGCAGTGGGGGACACCAGAGTCCGCGGGACCAAGGGAACGACGGGTTTAATACGAGATGACTGAGCCGTCTTGGAAGACACGACATCTGAGCTGGTGGCATCGGCATGTTGAGAAGTTGGAGCAGCTGACTGCTGTTGGCTGGTAGGCATAGCAGGGCGAAGGTGTGCGTTGGCAAAGGTCCGGCGGACCGAGCCTGTATCGGTAGAAAGAGAAGCCATTTTTACCCCAAGTGGTGCGGCTTTGATCGAAGTATTGACGCAGTGCGAAGGCGTCGTCGTGATGGTCGTGTTGACTTTTTCTCCCGGGGGGACAACAGTTGCGAAAAGGGTTGTGCGTTGCAAGAAAACTCAGGAGACCGGAGGCTCAAGGAAAATAGTCAAAAGTAGAGGCAAGGATGCTGGCATGGTGGTAAGTCGACATGAGGTGGAGAAGGTGCTTGTTTGACACTGGTTTTTTCTGGACACGACAAAGAGAAGTGCTCAAGTGCTTGGTGGTGGGGATTGGCGCCTGGGACGCAAAAGACCGGTGAGCCAGAGCAGTGCGGGAAGCGCAGGCTCGGGACGATGACAGTCGTCCGTGGCGGGAGGTTGTTCAGCGACGAGGGCAGAAAGGGAGCCTCACAGTGTCTGCTGTGTGAGAGAGAAGAGGGTGCATCGGTGCTTCACTTTCGCGCCAATCGGGTACTCCCGCACTTTTCCACAGGCCAAGCCAAGACAACGCAAGGCAGGCGCGACCTTGCCGCCTGTCTTGGCTCTAACTTCGGATTTGATGACGGTTTGCGAATTGCTCAAGGCAGTTACTTCTGCTTTGTCGCTCATCCAAGCGCGCCAATATCCAATTGTCGCATCGCTCCTGACACCCTGCTACGCCTGTATCCATCCGATTCCATCCATTTGCGCAGCATGAATCGCTACGGCAAGGCTGGTTTTGTCGGAGGCGCATCGTCGTCCAACAGAGCGACCGCAACCACCGTTTGCCAAAAGTGTTTGAAGAAGGGTGGGTGCGCGCATGCTCTACGTTTGGCGCCCTTGTTTCTGACATTCCTGCGCAGGCCACTACAGCTATGAATGCAAGTCCCAAGCACAAGAGAGACCCTACATTACCCGCCCTAGCCGCAGCCAGCAACTTCTCAATCCCAAATTGAAACCAAAGCTCGCCAACATTGCGCCAACACCTTCCGAACAACAGTATGTGTCACACGTCTTCCCACCTCACTTCTCGGTCTCTGACTCCCTCCAGCAAGCCATCTGCCATCCAGAAGACCACACACGAAGACCTTGGCAAGCCGCGCAAACGATCCTTAGACGACATGGATGACCACAGAACCTCTCGCAAACGATCGCGCTCCGTATCTTCGTACTCATCGGTATCAGTCTCGACCATCTCTACCCGTTCTCCTTCCCCGGTCAGATCAAGGCGCATTCCAAGCACAGAAATACCCCACTCGCAAAGAGAAAGAGAAGTATCTGCTACTGCAGGAGCTGGGGACAAGCGCAGGCGCCGCTCAACATCGTCTGTCTCTTCAGACCGTGCGCATTCTTTTGAGGTGCAAGGCCGCAACACGCGCATGCGCAGAAACTCACGAAGCCCCTCCGAGCGTGGACGACGAAGGAGTAGGTCCACCAACAACACTGAACGACGGATGAGGTCCGCTTCCTCTAGGAATCTTTCCAGGGATACTCACAAGCTGGTGCCCAATCGAAGACCAGAGTCCAACGACCAAACACAACACCTTCCTGCTGTTGAGCGCCCGGCCTACAACAGTTATCGTGATCAGGACCGGGAAATGAGCGATGTTCCTGGTGGAGAACCACGGCCCAGATCTCTGAGTCCGTTCAGCAAACGGGTAGCCCTGACACAGTCCATGGCAAGATGAACTGTCAAATCATTCCACCTCGGGTTGTTCACTTTCACACAGGTCAACTGTGCT
Source organism: Aureobasidium zeae (assembly GCA_017580825.2). Lineage (NCBI taxonomy): Eukaryota > Fungi > Ascomycota > Dothideomycetes > Dothideales > Saccotheciaceae > Aureobasidium > Aureobasidium zeae. Next base: position 627,059 of record JAGFJS020000008.1, read on the forward strand.
CACGGATGATTTAGTGACATTCATTGCGGAGAGAAGAAGTTTCCAACTCTCCTCGGAAGGAAACCGTCTTGCAGTACGGCCGTTCCTTCCTACTGGCGTGCAAGAACGCGCGGAACGGAACCTTCGGCATGAATACCGTCAACTTCAAGCCCTCCGCCTTAGGGCGTGCGCAAGGCCGCGTTGTAACGCGCCTCATTGCCTAGAACCTGATGTACTCCGCTTATACATGGAACCGGCACATTCTTTTCGGCTACGTAGTCAGCATATTAATTACAACGAGACCAATGAGAATCAAAATGCATGAACGACAGTAATACAAGTATAAGACCGCCTACTTTTTTTTTCCCGGCAGATCAACCATGTCAAGGACTTCGAGACCCACCTGGGCAGTAGGGCCGTTGGAAGACCCTTGTTGTGGCAGGTGTTCATGCGAGCAGCAGTGTGACACGTGCATCCAGTTTGCATTGTGCTTGGTCGAAAACAGCAATTGTATTGTTACATCTGATTACATGTAGGTACTCATGCTGATGCCACAGATATGACGGCATTCCGCGATGTGCTCGACAAGAATTGTTTTACGGCAGTGTACATGTTCGGTTGAGACCGTCACACGCCCGCATAGCGCATGGCTTTGGTCAACTGGAGTTGCAACAGATGCGCTGGCAAACACCCATCCGCCTGGGCAGACAATCGACTCTGCGCGAGCTGACGCCAGTCAATGTGAGCAGGAGTCTGCATGTAAGATATCCATATACCGTGTGCACACGATATAGCGATAGAAGTCTCGTCCTCGAGACGCCGGATTACCTAAAACAGTAACTCAATCGTTCTGACCACGGTGTAACGATCGAGAAATGGTGATTATGATGTATCCTCAAATTGAGGAGGGACTGCATATGGCAGAACTGTCAGACAGCATCACAGCTTTGCTTATGTATGTAGGCAAACGTCTCCACTGCGGCGTTAGTACAATACGGTACTTAGGCAAATCGAGGACCCTTACGTGTGGGGCTGCACTGGGGCAGATCAATCCGACATCGACTTGAGGGAACAGTCGCCAATATATACTGGGTGGAATCCAGCTACAAGGCTTCATCTAGCTATTTTGAAGTGCAAGGGGGAAAAATCTCTGATATTAGCGAAATGGAGTAACTTTTATATCCAAATCCGAGCCAAAGAGACTATTGCTGCACGAGGCATGTAAGGTTCAGGGCAGCGCGCAAGCCACATACCCACATTCCTTCGAGTCACCACGAATCTGGGCTGTTCTCTCACGCAGTCAAAAGAAAAATTTCCATTTGGTTGAGAAGCATGTACGGTGGAGACAACAATAAAAATCGTGAACGGAGGAGCCGTTCGATCGCTTAGCGCAAAGAAACACGAGCGGCCATCACCATCGGCGCAGATGTGTCGGAGGACCAGGATAAGAAGCTCCATCATGGCTTGGTCTCGAGATTGATCCGGATAGCAGGGGTCCGTCGATGCATGATGGGTCTTCTGCAGCATGCACTCATCCGCATCCTCAAGTTTTTGTGGTAGGCAAGACAGTGTCCTGACTCCTGACCTGATTCCGTGTGTCTTGAAACTCTAGACGACGGTTGCAGGAACCAAAGGCGTTGTCAACCTTGATGATCATGTTACTAGAGGAACTACCTTGTTTTAGGCCTTCCGCTCACCTGAACTGGAGACAGCTTTAAGGCGGTAGCAGTCTCACTACTTGTACCTACACAACGGACCTGGGACCCGCTTAGCTACCCATGTCCCGCAAGCACAGCTGTTGTGGGGCTACAATCGCTGGAGAGGTGGAGTGAACAAGAAATCTCTGTTGGTCAGAGAAGTGTAGCGCCAAAAGTCGACAGTACTGGCAAGGCACGAGACAAGTTGCCTAAAGCGCAACAGGTGTGGCGCAACTAGGCTGGTAGGTAGAGGCGGGTCGAACAGAACAAAGCTGGGCCCGATGGGGCCTCCCAGAGTCCCAGCACTGCCAATCAACCCAGAGTACGGCATGTCTTGCGACATCATAGGTAGCCATTAACCCCGACAGAAGCAAATCCTTCCAGATTTTGCGCCCATCGTATTCATATTTGCGTCCTTTGGCACCCTCATGAATTGCATTCATCCGTATTGAAACAGACCTATCGTCCATCGTCCGCCCGTTGCGCCTCTGTCCAAGACAATTGATCTGATCTCGTAGCCGTGATTGAACACACCCCATCACTTGTTTACTCCGCGCTTCCGTCGTCTCAATCTTGAGCACCTCGGCCAATCACCCAGACTCATTTGTCGTCATTATGAAGTATGGCGCAACACTTCGCCAGGATTCAATCCCAGCATGGGCACACCGTGAGCATTTCCCTCCCATCGCGCCTTCCCATTGCCCTTCTACCGCACCTTCCCCGACCCAATGGCTTCCCTGCTGACAGTCCGCTAGACAACATTGACTACGACGACATAAAACACTACATCAAGGAGAACACAACCGCTGGAAATGGCACCAGCATCTCTATACCTGGCGCCGGCGATGAACGGGGCAAAGAACTCGAGGACAACCTCTTTGGCATTATGCAGCAGCAACACCAGAGAATCAGCCTGTTCGTAAGGAGCAAGGCCGGCGAGATTGAGAGGCGGCTTGGTGAGTGAATCTTGCGACTCAAGATCAATAGTCATGTCATGTACTAATGAGAGCAGATCACCTGCAAAAGCAAACCGCGTCTCTCGCCTCGAAACCTGCCGTCAATGGCCGCATACCCGCCAAGCGTCTCGAAAGATACGGCCGCATCGAGGCCGACATCCTGAAGTGAGCTTCACTGCAACTGCCATTTCTTCCACCGCCTACATAACACTAACGTTTATTCGACAGAGCCGGCGACGAACTACAGTGCCTCGCTCGGTTCTCCAAGGCGCAACAGACTGCCATTCGCAAACTACTAAAGAAACACAAAAAATGGACCGGCTCGACCGACCTACAATCCGAGTTCAACCAAAGCGTCCTCGGCGACCCGTCCAGTTTCACGAACGCCAATCTCGAACCGCTGTACTCCGAGTACGAAGAGACCCTTTCAACCTTGAGGACCCTATATCACGAGCGAATCAGTGGAGCACCGCAGAAGCCGTCGGCGAGTAATGGCGCCTCGGATGACTCGGCACAGGCTCAGGCCATACTAGACTCGAATTCCGCCGCCGAGTTCGATGCCTACCTCTCAACGTTGCCACTTGGCCGCCATGGAAAGAATGCCGTTTACTGGGTGCATCCGGACAACATCGTCGAGCTGCAGATCCTCCTCCTTCAGCACACCCGTTCTTTTGTGACGCAAAGACAACCATCGACATCGGTATCTCCCGCGCTATCCCGTCAAAACAGTGTTATGGCAATGAGCATCCGGAGTAGCTGTGCAGCTGAAGCTGACATGACCGTCATCGTCGCTGATGACATCAAAGAGTTCATTGCACAGCAAAGCGCGTCCACATTCGAAGAGCGGGAAGATACTGTAGGCGGTCGAGTCCAGGAGGCTGCTGTGCATGCAAGATGGGCCAAGGGAGACGACGCCAACATTACTGCTCGTTTTGCCGAAGATGATTTCAAGAAGATCTCAGTCAACCGCAAGGATATCCCTGCAATCCTGGAGGGTTCTTCGAAAACACTGTCATCTAGGCCTGGAAAAGAGGCTTCCGAATCCGCCGAGAATATACGCTCCTGGATCGCTCAGCGTGAGACTATCAAGCCGCTAACTACCATTGCTTCAAACAGGACACGCTTCGCGGAGATAGCTACTGAAAATAGCGGGTTCGTTCTCGCTACTCTGGACAAGAGTATTCGTATGAAGAAAACCGAGTCCCTGAGCAGCAGCTCGGTCGAGAATGTGTTCTCTCAAATTTCAAGTGCCGAATTCCCATTCGCAGTGCTTCGCGTTCGCCAGGAAGGCTTCCATAACAGCACACTTATCCAGGTACTTAACCAGAGCCATCTGGTTGAACGCGTCCGTGGCTTCTCGCTCGAGTACCACTCGGTGTGGTACTGCTGCCAGCCCGAAAATGTAGTCCCTCCGTTCTGGATCCCATTGCTGCAGAAGGATATTCGCAAGGTTCCTGCCGCGGCTAGCAGGAGAAGGGCATACGAGTCCAGCTATGGCTCTCAGTCGACCACGCCTCAGATGTCGACTTCGACCGGATCCATTGGCGATCATACAGGAGACTTGACTGCTGTGGAAGAACACTCGCCTGCCAGAATCAAGATCCCTGATCAATTGCAAACACCACCGCTCAGCTCTTTCCGCAAGAAGAGAAAGTCTGCCTACGCGCGAGCCGGAGGCGCCTTGCCCAAGCAAAAGTACTGGAGTGAATACGACAACCCTTCCGATTCCGAGGATGAAGGAGCTTATGTCTTGTACGTTGATCCTAACGAGGAGTCGACAGCATCCAAAACTTGGAAGCAGATTCGCCGTCTCTGGTCGAAGAAGAGTTCAGACGACAAACAGGCTCTGCTCGGCTGCGATGGGGCTGCCGATCATGGTATGACAGAGGAGACTGTCAGTTCATCAGACGAGGAGGCGCAAAACCCCAAGCAAAAGGGCCCGCACCGCTCATACGGAACCGTAAACCGCTCTGCCAGCCAGGCCAACCAGGTCTCTCCGTATGAAACGCATCTGCACGCTGAAGTCGATTGGGTGCCCCAACTCGCCGCAACATGCTTGACTGCCAGTATCTTACTTCTCTGCATCGGCTACATATTGGTTGCGACTGGCAAGAGAAAGCTGGCGTCAGAAGTTGACGCTGGCGTGGTATTGGCAGTGGCTTCCAGTCTGGCGTTTGCCGTTTCGGGTGTTGGTGCCATGTTTGGTAGACGGGCACCAAGCTGGCCGATTGCGACATTGGTGATTGGCATCCTGATCGTAGACATCGCTGCTGCGAGTGCTCTGCTGGCGTGGGCCTTTGGCTGAGTCTCTTGTTCCTTTTCCATTTCTCATCTCTATCTTTCGTTTGTTTTCTTTTCCTTTTTGGTTGCTAAATTTCTTTTGTTTCTACTTTTGCCTTCTCTAATGCCAGGGCGGGATGATTAGCTGTTTCTTTTTCTTTTCAGGATACCCTCCAGTTCACGCGAATGGGGAAAGGGAGGCAGGTTACAAAGCCTTGGATTGTGTAAATTAATGGAGAGGTGACCCAAAGTACATGTATATATTTCAATGTATCTAGGTAGTTGACACAACTTGACTTTGCATTTTGTGTTTGATATGTAGGCCACTTGCATTTTCATGCTACAAGTGCACTAGCCGGACGCTTCTGTTTAGCATGTCCGAGGATGGTAATGATGTATGCTGGCGCGGGCTTTTGAGTGGCACAGCATTCAGATGTCGCCATGGCGGTCTGTGTTTGGTAGAAAATGTGGTGAAAAAGGGCAATTGGAAGGTCCGCTCAACTGGCGTCCAGAAGATCAGCCTGGGCCTCATCCTCCCTCCTCGCATCCTCTTCATCCTCCTTTTCTCGGAGGTGCGTGGCCTCGAGCAATTCGGCTCCCTCCATGCCTACAGCTTCTCCATCATTCCCTGTGACGCCAGCATTCTTCCTCTTCTCGATTTGAGCGGCGGCGATCCTCTCCCTCACCAATCTAGCAATGGCATTGTCGGTCCTGACATTCAGCACGTCGAGCTTTTTGTTCAAGTCGCGCTTGAGATCCCAGTTTGGCTTTTTGGGCTGCAGCTTGAAGAGGTCGAGGGGTTTGTCTTGAGCGGCGGCCTCGAGAGCCTGTTGCTCCTTTTGCTGTTGGGCCAGTTGCTGGGCGGATTGTTCTAGGGTGTTTGTGTGGGCCGAAGGATTTGTTTCGAAGCCGAGTTTTGGGGCGCGGGTTTGCGGGTCGTAGTTGCGGCCTGAGAGGATTATGGATGCGGCATTTTCTTCTTCTTCTTCTTGTTGTTGTTGTTGTTGTTGTGCAGTCGAGTCGTTTGCGGTGGTGTCATTGTCGTCGTCGTCGTCGTCGTGAGTTGGCGTGGAGGGCTGTTTGCGCTTGAGAGACTTAAGGGCAGCGAGACGAGCTTTACGGTCCTCGACGGCACTGGACAAGTTTCCGGACATGATGGGCAGGTGCGGTGGGCGAAGTGAAAGGCAATGATGATTGATTGATTGATTGATTGATTGATTCAATGATGCATGCACGTCGAAAAAGCGAAACAAACAAGACAAACACGCCGACGGAAAGTGCGGACGATACGGATGGATTTGGACAAACATGAGCTTAACAAGGTACCATAGCATAGGTAGCCCTCGTCCATGCCACTATGCGCCGCCCGACACGTCAAGCTTGTGGCCGAAGCTGAGCAACTCGTCCTTCCTTTTCTCGCGCCAAGAGTCTTCCAGCCGTGGCCGAGGGAGACCAACCGGACAAAATCCTCGCGTGCCTTCTTCTCGACCTCGCCTTGCGACGGTGAAAGAGTACGGCGTGATGGGGGTCAGAAAGAAGCTGCACGGCGCGATGCAAGTCAGAAAGAAGCTGCACGGCTGCCTCATGCCCACGTCCAGAGGGCCTTCATAAAACACAGGACTACCAACCGAGCCATAGTCAAGACTCGATGGACTGCCGCAAACCGCAATGACGACGTCAGATTCAAATGGGTCAGTCTCGGCCGACCAGTACGTCGAGTGTCGCAGGATGAACAAGGCCAGAACAGACAGCTTGTCGTCTTTTCGCCCGATGGACACACGCTGTACTGGAACCACCACTTTGCAAAGTTGAATGCCCGCCACGATCCCATCTTGGCCCACCACTCCGCTCCCAGCACACCCAGACTGCATCACCGTGCTGACAAATGGGCTGCGCGCATCCTTGGCCATGCCCAAGGCTTTAAGACTCTGGACGACCTGGCAGGCTTGCTCGGTCTGAACTGGCGAAAGAAATGGATGCAGGCTTTGCTCTACATTCTGGCAAACTCACTAGACGACACGATTCGCTTCTTGGAGTCGACTCATGTCTCTCCCTATATGCCTGCTGCATACATCTCGGATGCCCTGACCTACTATGTCTCGTCTTGTTCAACCACACCCATGTCTGACGACGCTCGAACCCACCTGGTTAATGCTCTCTGTACAGTCATGGAGCGTCCAGGTACTTCTCCACTCGACCTCAACAGCGGCACTCTCCGACATGTCCTCAAAATATGCTCCGGGCACCAAGTCATACAACTCTTCGAGGCCATTGGTGAAAATGTCACACGTTTGCACTGGAACACTCGTCTGCACTTGTCACATTGCCTGGCTCACCACGGCCGCTTCGAACAGGCACTGGATGCGCTTCTCGACGCCGCTCTGCACGGGGCCAACATCAAATCCGTGCAGTTTGAGAGCGCTTGTGCCACCATCCTCCGCAAGGCTGCCGCTCAACCAGATGGTCTCCGCGTCAGTCTCCGCCTAGTTCAGAATCTGTCAGACCTTGGTGTCCAACTCAATGTCCAACTCTGCAACATCGTCATGCTCAATGCCGTTGAGGCCGGAGATGTGAAGACTGCTTTTGCCATCTATCACTCGTTTGTTGACAGCAACCTCAAGGCTGATGAGTACACGCATGCCATTCTTCTCAAGGGATGCAAAACTGCCATAGAAGACTCGCACACTCTCAACTCCACTATCCGCCACGCCATTGCTGATGTCGAGGTCCAGCATCTGCACGTCGTGGCCGCCGAAATCATCCATTGTCTCTACCTACACCACTCCAAGGTCAATCCCGACAACACCTTCTCCATTGTCTCCGAGGCCTTTAGCCAGCTATTTGACGCTTCCAGTCTCATCCAACTTGGCATATTGCCAGAAGAACACAGCAACAAGTCGATGGCCCGCATGAAGGCTCCACTACCAGCCCTGGGAATCATGATCGGTGCCTACCTTCGGCACATTGTGCAATTGCAAAGTCACAACTCAAAATGGATATACGGCATATATCGGCGATGGCGCAGTCTTGTCGAGGGTGGCGTGAATCCCTACTTGGACCTAGCCAGGCACGAATATGTCTTCAACTCCTTCCTCATGGCTTTTGCTTTCGAAGACACTGAAGGGCTCCGATACGCCGCCGAAGTCATTCGCGACATGCAAACATCACTGTCCGGGCCCGTCGCCTTCAAACAAGCCACACCAAGCGTGCAATCGTGGTCGATTTTCTTGCATGGATTTGCCAAGCACGGCAAGGTGGAGCTTGCAGAGCAGGTGTTGGAATACATGCAAAAGCGCAACATGCAGCCCAACGAGGTGACGTGGAACTCTCTGCTCGGCGGATATGCCATGCTCGGCAGGTCGAATGAGGTTGTGGAAACGTTCGTCCGCATGCGAGATGCAGGCTTCGAGGCTAACGAGGTGACCCGGCGCTATTTCGGAAAGATTAATCTCAGTAGCGTCAGGGCGACATCTTGGGATAGTAGGGACAATAGCAAGCGAGCTACATGGAAGGCTGAGCAGAAAGAGGAGCAACACATCGGAGCTTCACAGGAAGAGAACGGTAAGGTGGATACAACGACTGACAGAACGGATGAGGTTGTCAAAGGCTCGCATGCGTTGGTTGAGCGCGCATTAATGTAAGAACAGGTGATATATATATATATATATATATATATGTATATCACTTGTACATCCTAAAGGGACCTTCAGTTGCTGGCTCCAACCCTTCACGTCCTTACTCTTCGCTGTGTCTGCTGCCTACCATTAACGTTCGTTCTCGTCCTAGACAGTCCTACTATTTTCGTCGTTCGTCGCCGACGTTGAACTCGTGCGTGTTTGCTCGAGCGTTTGTGCTTTCCTTCTCTGTTTAAGCGCTTTGTTCCTTGCTTCCTCATCACTTTGTTCCTTCCTCTTCATCTTGTTTCCTTTTTTTTTTAATTCCATCAGTGGACTGCGACTCAGTCTGGATCATTTCTTCTTCTTCATTCGTCATCGCTGCCTTGGTCTCTCGGATTCGAATTCAGGGTCTCATTCATCTATATTATATTGTCCACCGATACTCACTACACTTCCACTCAAGACGCTTCCGCTCAACACACGGGAACTTCAGCTCAATACACTTCCGCTCAACACACCTCTCATCCAGCTACCTCTACCTACCCTGTCACCACTCATCATCACTGTGTCCTGAACACTGCTCCTTCACAATGAACCGTCCCACCTACGGTAGCTCGCGCACGCTGCCTACTGGAAGGCAAGTCTTTCCAGTCTAGCCCTCTCGAGAGACACTTCGCTAACACGGGTACAATCTTCAGCATCATCTGTAGCAGATGCCACGGCACTCGCCCCATCACTGCCTTTGCGAGGAACCGCTTGAACCAAGCCCAGTCCTTCCTCAACAAAGGTGCCACCATGAACGACCGCCGTGTCAAGGAGAAGCTCGTCTGCATCCAGTGCTCTGGAGCCCCCAGACTCGAGCTGCTATGTACCGGATGCAACAAGAGGCGCGCCCTGGGCGACTTCTCATCCAACCAGAGAAGCGATTCCGATAACGCAAGATGCAGAAAATGTATCGCCGAGATCGAGAACATTCCTCCTGGTCTACTGATGGAAGAGCCCGAGGAGGACGAGTATGATGAGTCAGAGTCCTTTACGGATGTGAGTTCCTGGTTTATCTTGGGGTCGGATTTGAGGTTTTTGTTTCTCAATGCTGATTTTCTTACCTTGCTTGTAGTACACCAGCACCACTGGCAGCAGAGCCGGCATGTCCGTCTCTGGCGACAGAACCGATATGTCTGCTTCCGGCGGCGGTGTGCGTCTTCACGCTGACCCCGGCTTCGAGACTCTCCCCTCTACCGCCACTGGCAGCTCCCGCGGTCCTACCAACTCAACTAGCTCTGCTCGTTCTGACAGCGCCCTCAGCGACAAGACCAAATCTACCATCCGCAGCAACGCAAAGCCCCATGTTTATGAGGTCAAGACTAGCGGTTTTGTCCACATCCCAAAGGTTCGGAATGCATTTGCTTCCTTCTCGACTTGCACTAACTAGTGGTCTCGTATGTAGGGCCACCGTAAGGTCCACGTTCCCCAGCTCCTGGATGACGACGTCGAAACTCTTGATGATGATGATGAGGAGGAGGGCGAGGATTGGAACATGTGAAAGCAAGACAGAGTATTTGACCTAGGGGAGAAGTGGCGGAGCATCAAGGGATCAATGACATGGAGGATACGACAAATGGCAAGAAACTTCTAGCACGGCCATCAGGGCACATGAGGCAGGGGACATGTAGAACAATCAGCTTCACGGGGGAACACGTAACATGCGACACAGGGGGACATGGAAATGGAAACGACAATGCATATTTACCCTTCGTTTTATACAATGCCATCTCATCAAACAAAATCAAAGGTATCGCCGCCTTTATCCCTCAACATGGCCGCCACGCGCTTAGTGCCAACCACCCTCTCCAACCTCAGCCCATCCCATTTGGAAAACATGACCCTGACGGCCGCCTCGTCGGGCACGAGTTTACCCTCGGCAACCATGGTCCCCAAAAAGCCTTTTACAATCTCGGTATAGAAGATTGGATTCTCGGGCAAGGCGTAAAAGACGACCCTCTTGACGCCCTTGAGCCTCAGACGGTGGAAATGGTGCGCGCGGCCCGTGTAGAGCAGAACGCTGTGCCTGCCGGTGAGGAAATGGCTGCGCGCGCGCCTCTGGTCCGGCACGGGCGTGTACTCACTGATGGCACCAAACGAAATATGCTGCGTCTCGTTCGAGTTTGCAAAGTAATTTCTCAGACGGACAAAGTCGAGGTAGGAAGGGATGAAGACGAGGATGCCCGGGCCGCCGTTGTTGCCATTCGGGACGTGGGTTTTGGGCACGCGGAGCAGCGACGGCAGCACGGCTGTGTTGAAGTATTTGAAGCGGTCGTCCGGGTCTTGGGACGGCAGGGGCGAGTCGTAGCGCGAAAAGGTTTGCTTGAGGCCGGCGAGGTCGAGGATGATGTCGGCGATGACGCCCGGGGAAAAGGGCGTGTACTTTGCTTTGCCGGCAACGTTGAGCATGTGGGCGTTGTAGAGGCGGTTCAGCTCCGGGGCCACGTAGGCGGAGAAGACGATCGTCTGGCGCACGTGTCTGGCGTGGCCGTCGAGGTAGTAGTTGCGGACGCGGCTGAAGTCGCAGCCGTGCGCGTCCTTTGGCTGTTGGTTCAGGTGCTGGAAGACAAAGTCGACGTGGTCCCAGTTTTGCATCAGCATGGCGTCCGCTTGGTCGACGATGCAGATCTCTATCGACGAGAGGAAATCGCTGTCTGCCTTTTTCGGGTCCGCGTGTTGGATTATACGGCGCAGGCCCAGCGGCGAGGCCAGGATGATGTCCGAGGCGTAGAATTGGGAAAAGAACTTGAGCGTCTTGCGGGTGAATTTGACGCCCAGACGGAAATCGTTGTCGTCGTTGCCTTCGAAGAGTTCGAGGAAGTCAGGCGGGTGCGTGTCGTCTTGGGCGCCGAATTTGAGCTCGTCAAGCACAAAGGCGTCTTCGAAGCGTTTCTTGTTTTCCTGCTGTTCCGGGTCGCAGAGGGCAATCAGGGCATCGACGTATTTGGCAGCGGCACTGCGGGTCTCGAGGAGGATGAGCACCTTGGGGCGTGTGAAGCCTTGGTCTCGCAGCTCGAGGTCGGCGTCTGCTGATTCTGCGGCGGCGGTGGCCAGCCGCGTGTTGTTCTTGAGCACACGATCGCGGCCTTTGTAGACGTGGTTGATGGCGTGAAGGGCAGCCATGTGTCTCAACTCGTTGGCATTGTCGACGGTTCTGGCACCGCAGAGGATGTCCTGGTAGGTGTATATTGAAGGGGCAACTGCTTGGCCGAGCTCGCTGAGGGAAGCAAGATGCTTTTTGGCAGGCTCGATGATGCGCTGCTTGAGGTTGAGCTGTGAGACAGACTTGATGGGCTTGCGTGACGAGCTTGGGGCTGATTCGGGAAGGGAGATGGACAGGCTGGCATCGTTGGGGAGCTTGAGTTTCTCGGTGCGCCACTGGTTGCTTGTGATTGACTTGATGCGTTGCGAAAGGTCGTTGGCATCAGGACTGGCCGAGTGTGTGTCGAATGGGTCGGTGGGATCCTCGTCGTCGTCGTCTTCGGCAATCTCATCGTCTTGCTCAGCCTCGCTGTCTGACGGGTCCTGCTCTTGTTCTGCTCTTTGGTGAGATGGTGCATCCTCAGAGGGCACATGCTGCTCTTCATCACTGTCGCCTTGCTCGATTTTTCTGCGCTTGCGACGGGGCTCGTCTGGTTCCTTGTCCTGTTGGAGAGATTGCAGTAGGGCATGGTAGGCGCGGACCTTTGAGGCAGGAGCGTCTTGCTCGTCGTCGTCATCGCTACTGCCCACTGACATGGCGTCTGGGTCGTTGTCGGACTCGTTCTGCTCACTGTCGCTGTGGATCAAGGGCTGGTCTTCGGGCTCGTCGACTCTGCCGGTGCGAAAGTCGTTCCTGCCGAATCGGTCTCCTCCTCTTCCTCTTCCTCTGCCCCTTCCTCGACCACGATCAGATCCTCCACGGCCTCCTCTTGCTCCTCGCGTCATTCCGCCGCCTCTGCTTGCGCCCATACCACCTCGACTTGCGCCCCTCATTCCTCCTCTGCTTCCACCTCTGCTTCCACCTCTGCTTCCACCTCTGCTTCCACCTCTGCCTCCACCTCTGCTTCCACCCCTTGAGTCGCCCCTTCCTCTAAATGGTGCCATTATTACTTGTGATGATGATGCCTTTGGCCGATCAGAAAATAAATTTTGGTCCAGTCGCCGCTTAAGTCCGAGGCACTCTGATGCGTCGGTTGAAGCTCGGCAGGCTCATTCGAAAAGTTCGAGCCCGCGCTTTCTCACCACACAAGCAGACGACGACGAGCTGCTCCCCCCGAACAACCGCAATCATGGCACAAGACTCGTTCCTGCATCTCGCCCGCCCTCTGGGCCCCGTTCAAATCGGCGCTCAGCCCTCTACCGCGCCTCTGAAAGTCTCTGTCCAGCCCCAGGCCATTTTCGCAATCCTCGACCACTCGCTCCGCCGGCCCCAGGACCAGGAGCGCGTCATTGGAACGCTGCTCGGCGTGCGCTCTGAAGATGGCACCGAGGTCGAGATCCGTAACTGCTACGCCGTGCCCCACACCGAGACTCAGGAGCAGGTCGAAGTCGACATGGACTACCAGAAGCAGATGCTGCAGCTGCACCTCCGCGCAAACCCCAAAGAGGTGCTCCTCGGCTGGTACGCCACCTCGTCCGACCTCAACACCTTCTCCGCCTTGATCCAGAACTTCTACGGCCAGCAGGGCGACGGCACCTGGCCCCACCCCGCCATCCACATGACCGTGTCCACCGTGCCCGGCAAGGACATTGACGCCAAGACGTACATCTCCGCCCCCGTCGGCGTCACTGCCGAGCGCGCCGCCGACAGCTGTCTGTTCATCCCCGTGCCCCACGACATCAAGTATGGCGAGGCCGACCGCAGCGGTCTCGAGCTCATCTCTGGCGCCAAGGACAACGAGAGTCGCACCAACATGCTGCAGACCGACATTGAGGCCCTGGAGCGCGCCATCGAGCAGGTCCTCGACATGATCGACCGTGTGTCGACCTACGTCAACAACGTCCTGGACGAGGAGGCTGAGCCCAGCTCTGCTCTGGGCCAGTTCCTGATGAACACTCTTGCTCTGGCTCCCAAGGTCGACCCTCAGGACATTGAGCGCGACTTTAACAACCACATCCAGGATGTGCTGCTCGTCTCTTACCTCGCAAACACCATCCGCACCCAAATCGACCTCTCCAACCGTCTCGCTACCGCCGCCCTCACCACTGGCGGCGAGGCAAACTCTCTCCAAGAGGCCCAAAAGGCCAACCAGAACCAAAAACGCGGTGCCAACCACCAAAACAACAACAACCGTCAACAGAACCGTTCAACTGTCGAGGCTTAGAGGGCTTTGCACATGCACACCGACGACTACTACTTTTAGTGGCTCACCCTTTCTCCCACTTTGACTTTGTTCTACCACCCAAAAAGCAAGGACTTGTTAACTTTTTTCTTCTCTCTCTCTCTCTCTCATGTTACGATGATGGCTGTTATCTTTCTCTTCTGTTTGCCGGAGCTGGTCTCGTGGGTTAGTGGCATTGAGACTGGCATTTTATTCCGTAGAGGCAAGGGTTAGAAGTGATTGAATCAAAGACAAAAAAACAATAATATCATGTGCCATGCAATGTTGTTTCTTTCTCTTGTGAGGCGGGTTCGTTGTAACAACCCTCGTTTCCGTGTGTCGTTTCTGAGTAAAAAGTCTGGATAGGACAAACAGCAACAGCTGCCTTGAGCCTCACGCGTCACTCTTTCCCCAAAAGCTCGAGCTACGTGTACCTGCTTTACCTTACATGTACCTTACCTTACTAGGTAACATAACCTTCTTAACCAAACCATCTTTGCACATTTTTTTGTTTTTTTGGAAATCCAGAAACATCAAAATAACCACAAAACACCTTTCCCCCCCCCCCCCCCCCTTTTTTTTGTTTTCTGCGGGCGCAAAAGACGGAAGAAATACCCCAGAGAATATCGCTCCTTACGAAAGGAAAGGAAAGCTACCGGCGGAGACATCTTATCCTCTCTCTCTCTTACTCTCCACCTCGTGCTTTTTTTTTGGCGCGCGCAAACCAAAACACACTCTACTTTACTCTAGTCTACTCTACTCTCTTCTTACCTTTTCGCTCCCACCGGTCGTCAACTCAACTCAACACCCGTATAATAATAAAAACAGAAACGCGCACACACGGCAACTAGTCGCCACCACCACCAGAAGAAAGAGAAATGGCGCCCCGTCGCGAATCAACGAGTCCTTCTCGCATGATGCACGACGCACAAGCACCACCACCACCGCGCGGACCCAGAGATTCTCATCGCAACAACAACCACAACAACAATCCGCGAGGAGGAGGAGCAGGAGCAGGAGGAGCACAACGACGCAACCGCAGCAATTCGCGCGATCGATATCACAATAGCAACACCCACAATTCTCGACGAGGAGGGCAAAGAGGAGGAGAACGAGAAAGAGAAAGAAGAAGAGATTACGGCGGCGGTGGCGGTGGCAGAGAACGGTCGCGCTCGCCGAGACGGCAGCATCATGACTACATCAACAACAACAACAGTTCTTCTTCGGCAACAACAATGCGACAACGATCGCCTGCTCCTGTGCCTGTGTCTGGCTCGTCGCGCCATCAGCAAAGCTCCTCGTCCAACAATAACAACAACAATAATCGCAAACCCCCTACCTCAAGCATAGCAGCAACATCATCAACAACTAAAAAACCAACAGAACAACAAGACGAAGAAGAAAACGAAAACGAAAACCAAGAATCCCAACTCAAACAACTAATGGGTTTCTCCGGCTTCAAGACAACAAAAAACACAAAAGTCCCCGGAAACGACAAGTTGTACGGCGTGAGGAAGGATAAAAAGACAGAGTATAGGCAGTACATGAATCGTGTCGGTGGCTTTAATAGGCCGTTGAGTCCTTCGAGGGATTGAGAGAAAGGGAAAGAAAAACAGAATAAGGGAGAGAAGGAGATGGAGACGGAGAGGGAAAAAGAGAAGAAAGAAGAAAGAAAAAAGAATAAGGGAGACGTGGAGATGCAGAGGGAGAAAGTGTCTCTTACTGGAATTATATATTGAGGGTGAGAGGAGCAGGAAATGGTTTCATCCTTTTTTCCTGAGGGACACACAAGTTGATACCAAGAGTTCTAGAAGCCTTTGTATCAAATACTTCAGAAAGGCCTCGTCTCCATCTGATCATTCTACTTCTTATTATATCATAAAAATAGCCTTGCTTCTCTTCCTTTTCTTTTTTCTTTTTTTTTTTTGTTTTGACCAAAGCCATCGCCCATCTTCACCTTGCTCTTCAGCAGCCCTCGTTTTTGAATACCCTCGTCTTTGCGTTTTTGTCTACCACCCCCTACTTCCCATCCAAAGTAATCCAATGAGACAGGCAAACACAAGTCTTATGCGCGTTCAACACCCAAGCAGCCGAAGACCCGTCGACCGGACTCTCAATCACGCTACCACAACGCCTGCACTGCCGAAGCTTGGCTCCACCACGCACGGCGCATTTCCGCAACACGTCGTACCGCTGCATGCCAGCGCGCCTGTTTGCTTCCTCGTCCTCGCCCAAGCCCAGCCACGCCGTGTCTGCCGTGTAGACGCCCAGACCATCGATTTGCGCCTCGATGCGCGGTAACGTGTCCGAGAAGAGCTTGTTCAGGACTGGGTTCAGCACTGGCGGGATCTCGGCGTCGATGAGCATTGATTGTTCGTACATGCTGCGTTGAGGGGCTGTGGATTGTGTGGTTTGATATGTTGTGCGCACTGCACCGTCGGTTTCGGCCACGAGTTGCTCAAAGGCCTTGATTTCAAAAGGCAGTTGCTGGCCCATGATGATTTCCATTTCTTGCAGCTGAGCGCAATCGCGAATGTCGTTTGCGCGGTTGCTGTGGCGCACCTTCTCCAAAGTCTTGCTGATGCGCATGCCCAGATTACGTATTATATTTCCCAGCATGCTCAGGAGCGCTCGTGATGGGCTGTTCAGGAGAAGGTGCAGTGACGGGGTGTTTTTGGACTGCACGAGGGCTGCGACGGTGGTTGCGTCAAAGTTGCCCTTGCAGTCTTGCATGATGGCCAGCATGTCGTCGAACACAAGTGTCATGAGGTCGAGAGACCATTTGACCAGTCCCTTGAGAGACACAAACAGACTGGCCTCCATGGGCTGCATACCCCTGATCTGCTGCGTCATGCTCAAGGTTTGCGCAATGTTTGTGCAGACTGAGCGGAGATTCAACAGCACCCATGCCACCTTTGCAGGGACGTCACGGCGCACGGGATCAAAGTGGTAGCTGGTGATGAGCTGAGCACCTGCAATTCTATACAGCAGAGTATCTTTGAGGACTCGACCTGATTGGTTTTTGGGGTCGTCGAGAGAAAAGTCGACGTTGCGGTTTATGGTGCGCACTATCTCACTGATGAATCTGCGTCGAAGGCTCTTGTCCAGGTGGCTAGGGATTGTGGAAAGCAAATCGTCGAATGCAATTTGATAGCACGTCACGATGCTCAATTCTCTAGCCAGAGATACAATTGCGGCTTGAGCGAGGTCTGTAGGATGATATCAGCGTGTTGCAGCCCAAGTCTTGTCAAGTGCTGCTTACCATCGTCTGCATTGGCGCCTGTCCAGTCGTGCAAGTACTCTGCTTGGTGTAGCTGGATAGAACCATCTGGCTTCATGATGATTGAAGTTGCCATGCTCGGCGAGAGAGACATGTCAATGCAATCCGATGGCATGAAGGAAAATCCGTTCTGCGGCAGACTCGTAGCTTTATCGACATGCCCATCGGCCGTGATGATTTGCATGCTTTCTCGAGAGCGGAACTCGACCGTCCCGTCACTGGCGGCAAAAGCGAAAGTGTTGTGGTACACATTGCTCTGAACATTCAGGATGGCCTTTTGCGAAAACGCATCGGGCAGTCGATGCAGTTTTTGCACCGGCTTCATGGCAGGAGGCTGACTGGTCATGGGATGCAGGCTTTTGAAGCTGTCGTGCAAAGTGGTGTCGGCGGGCTGAAGTTCCCAGCGAGAAATGATGCTGCATTTGCTGCCATGGTTCTGTGTAGCGCTGGTGAAAACAGCCACAACTGTCAATGTGCTGTGGTCGATGGCTTGTGATAGAGGCTCGAGATGCAATGATGACAGCTGAGCATTCCATGTTCGCTCCGAAGACTGCGGAACGCATCGGTCGAGCTGCTCATGATGCACAACAGACAACTGGGGATTGAGCGCCGCTCTGTGGTTGTTCGATTCGATGTTGGCGTTCCAGTGAATCGAGATCCTGTACAGGCGCAGTCGTTTTGATGCATCGTGTGTAATCATGACAACACACTGATGGGCCTGGCAAAATGCGGCATGGGTGAGCATATCACCAGAATCCACAGCGTCGTTCAGATCCAGCACTTGCTGTCCCCATGGTTGGCCAGCTTGTTCGTAGACAAGCTTGAGAAGGTTTCTGCGCGTGACGCACAAGAATGCCCCCTTGTTGTCGATGGGATTGGAGACACCCTGGATGTCGTGCAATCTCATGTTGGTGATCCATCGACCGCCTTCCTTGACAGCCGGGTGTATCAAAGCTGTCTAACCATCCATGTCAGTTGGGCCAACTAAGCTTAAAATGCCATTCCTTACTCGTGACTGGAGATGAACATTCAAAGGCAACCAATGGAGGCCTGCAAGTTGATTCATGTCATTTACTGCACTGGTCAGGTTGAGCGAACGACGTTCGAGGCTATTCAAAGCATGAGTCAGGGTGAAGATACTGAAGCGACCAAATTGGTCGGCCGCCACCAGGTCCAGACCAGAGCTGCTCCATTCGATGTGCGTGAACAAAGCATCATCCGAAGCAGGCACGCTTTTCTCGTGCGACAGGGTCCATTTGGCAGTCGTCTTGTCTCGTACCAGAGCTCGCACAATGATCCTTCGAGAATCCGACGAAATGTGAGCCACACAGCTGGTCTTGGACCATGCTAATCTCCTGATGAGACGTTACTCGACATTCTAAACATGCCACTCGATATTCCGGTACTTACTGACAACAGCCCACTATGTGCGAGCGTTCAATTCGGCGAAAGAGCGCGTCCGTGTCAAGCGACGCAGCAATCGCAGCATTGATACCATCGGCATCGCTGTCACCGAACAGGTCGTCAAGGTTGTCCATACAGGCTGAACATGAGTCGAAGCCTGGATGCGGCTCAAAACTACCTTGGGCGTGGTCTGACCTATTCCGAGTTACGGTATAATGGAATTAGGAAGCTGCAAGTCGGCGACGCCTGCTGAGTTGGTGCGTGCGGTAGCCTACGGACTTGTAGTGCAAATGAACCGGTGCAGAATGTGCAAATATTTCTTGAGAGATTCAAGAAAAATCATTTACAGCCTTGCAACAATAGTCTAGTACATTAAACGAATGTAAACCCGAGATATAATGGCACTGACGGGACCGGCTCGGTAATCTCTGGATACAGTCCATCTGTGTTGCTGCTGCAAGCAAGATGCTCTCAGCATCAACGAAGCCTGTTGGCAACAACCATTGTTCCTTTCTAAAGACATGCGGTCAACACGTGGAACCTTGTTGACCTTCTGGTCCACATCAGCAATGCTACACAAACAGAGTAATCACAACGAGAAAGCTGGTAGTAAATGTCCAATGCAATTATCATTAAAGGACCTAGGCTAGTACATGGACCTTCCATGAAGGGGTATCGCGATTGAAACAGCCAAAGAAAAAGATACGAAATAATAACTTGAATCCCGTTCAGATCATACACACTATTCTTGTCCACTCATGACAAGCTTAGATGACCATGGCAGCGACGGCCAAAAGACCGGCGGCACCAGCACCGACCTTAGCGGCGGCACCGGTGAAGGAGGAGGTGTTGGTTGTTGAAGGCTTAGGGGCGCCGGATGCGCCGCCAGAGGTGCCGTTGGTGGCGGTGCCACCGGTGGTGGAGTTGGAGTTGGCGGCCACGGGCTTCATGGTGGTGGGGTAAGCAGCACAGGTGTTCATGGGGGCAAGAGGGCAGGTGTCGTCTTGACAGATGCTCTGGAGCTGAGCACCCTGTGCAGGGATGACAGTGGTAGGGGGAGCGCAGCGGACGTTGAAGATGGAACCGAGAGCCTGGCCGACAGTGGCAACATCATCGACCGTGACACCGAAAGAGGTGGCGGCCAGGGCAACTTGCTCGATGAAGTAGCCGACCTCTGCGTAAGAGAGGTCCATGAAGCGGTGGACAGAGGCCTGCGAGCCGAAGCCTTCATAGCTGGGGAAGCCGGTGGCAGAGCAGCCGAGAAGAGCACCGAAGTACTGGTACAAGTGGGTCATGAGCTTGTACTGGTTGGACGATGTGCCGTTGGCGGGCTTGTTCATGGTCAATGGGACGGCACCGCCATCGTCGAGGAAGTTGACCGAAACACCAGAGCTGCCACCGCGGTTGGAGGAGGCAAGAGCACCGGTGAAGTAAGGCAGGAGGTTGACCTCAGTGCCGTTGAAGTTGCCCTTGGCCAAGATGCCGGGGACAGCGTTCATGTTTGGCTGAGTGTAGTTACCAATCACGACAGTGTTGACGAGAAGGGTCAACAGAGTCAGTTGGTTGGCGCCAGTGTTCTCCTTGAGCAGAGCAGTGGTGTACTTGTCACAGATGGACGCGTTCTGGGCAAGAGCCGGAGCGGCAACGGCGGCAAGGCCGGCAACAAAGGTGGAAGCACGCATATTGATTATGAGGTGAGAGGAGGGTGTAGTGTGGGAATAGAATGAGCGTGGGATGAAAGAAAGAAAGCGTTTAGGCTGGGTTGTCTTGAGCTTATGTTCTCCTCCATTCCTCGCGATCTTCTGTGGTCATTCCAAATATGGTTGATCCCCTTGGTCGAGGTAATAAATGACATCAACGTCAATGGCGCATCAACAAAGGGTCGGAATGACATGCGGCAGAGCGACGGTATGCTAAGTTGATGAAACGTGCCGCTGAAGCCGTTCGTTCTTCCAACATACGGGGTAATAATATTGACACAGCAAAACAATTGAACCTACCTGATATTCCTACCTTGCTGGCACTTTTGCGCGTCTGCACTTCGAAGCCCTCGCATCCTCGAGGTGTTTGGAGATGCATTTGTGTTGCGAGCTCGGGGATTAGACATCCGGACCTGTCAAGCCCATGCGCACTCTACGTCGATCTAGATGATGTCGAGTGACTTGGGTGAGCCGCGATGCAGAATCGGAATGCCTGAAAAAACGGTTTGAACTTTGAAAACGAGTGTCATGGGGTAGCGAGCCAATCAAGACTCTTGTATTACGAGAGCAGCTGTTAAAGTGTCCGTGCAGAAGTGCGGAGACACAAGCTCGAGTTTAAGCATACCAGTAGTGCAGCATAGCGTGCCGTCGAAATCAATTCTAGTTTCAGCGGTCGAAGCCATCCCTCAGCGGGTCAACCAATGAAAATGGTGGAAATTTTTTGGGAAATTGGGACGGGGGTGAAGAATCCAGATTGGTATTTTGGCACGCTGATCCCGCCCCCGTTGTGGTGGACCATCCCAAAACAACGCCGTTGACTTGCAACTAGACCAAATACATACGGGTTAATCTCGACGTATCTCGTACAGCGGCTGGGCAGCATGAGTGTATGCGTGGTTGAATCGACTCGTGGTCAGCAGATCTCACTTGAAACCCTGCGATCAGCCTATTCCTTGGTCGCAAAGATACTCTGCTTTAGCCAGGTCTCCAAATCCATCATCTGAGGATGTATGCTGCGCAAATTGGAAACGTCGGCGCGATATCCATCAGAGGCAAACCACCGAATCATGTGGCCAAGTTCAGTAACCATGAAAGTAAGTACAGAGCCCAGGCCCCAGAACGTCGTACCTGCAGGGGAGCCGGTAGCATTTTCAAAAGCTTTCGAAAGCTGAGGAAAGGTAAGCTCGTCGCCAGCGAGGCCGCGGGCCTGGTGATTCCATTCCTCGGGATGGCTGAAGGCTTGGGCTGCAAAGTAGCCAATGTCCGCGGTAGAGACCCATTGCAGGGGTTTAGAATCGCCAAGGTGGTTGTGGAGTGCGGTCAGGAAGACCTTGGTGGGGAACCCTGGTTGCAGATTATCCATGAACGCGACGGGCCTGAGGATTGTCCAACCCATGTTTTGTGCCTTGTCACGGAGGTGGATTTCGATGAGCTGCTTTGTCTGGAAGTGAGGAATAGGGGTCGCATTTTCCCAGCTCTTGTCGTCGCCGCCGCGCTCAACACTGCTGTAGACAAAGTGCTTGACACCATGCCTCACGCTCTCGTTGATAAGATCAGTTCCCTGCTTGACTTCGCCATCGAAGGTCACACCCTTGCCCATGGAGATCTGCACCGAGTAGACGCCCCAGACCGGTTGTTGCGCGATCTTGTTGGCGGCCTCAAACACTGCCGGCACGTCATCAAGGTTTCCTTCGATGAGCTTGATATTCTGCGCTCTTGCGGCAAGCTTCTTTGCGCTGCCACTGTTGGAGTCTCTTGTGAGGGCCAGAATAGTGTAATCAGAAGCATTGGGGAGCTCAAGGAGAGAATTGATGACTGAACCACCCTGCTTTCCTGTAGCACCGGTGATGAGAAGGACACGCGACATTTTGATGAGAAGAAAAAGTGTATCTACCTTGATCAGATGTCAGGAGATGCAAAGGTAGAAGAGCAGAGGCTACAGTAAGGCTATCACAACCTTCTAGTACTTGTACAGTGCCTCTGTCGCACAGTACGCCATCATGATCTCACAGAATGGGCACCTGGGATGATTGTGGCCCGAACGCGTTTTGATTCTTGACGCCGAAGGCCTCTATCGGTGACGATCTCCGGCTCCCCAACTTCTATCCTGCCTTGGCCCTGCATCCGCCACATCAGGATGCTGTATGTACATGCGCATGCAACCAGGATATATGTAGTGCAAAATGTAGTGCTTCAGAGAGTTAAAGCGCTGAGATGCCATGTGTCACTCGACTGTTGCTCCAACAGGTCCACTGACTGCTGGCAATATCTCTCTGCTGCCATTCCCATCCATCAGACCGCAATTGTGAAAGTTTGACGCACATCACTCATACCAAATGGCCTCTGCAACCAGATCAGCACGGCTGAATACGGCCTACTCACTTCTCGATGCCTACGGCTCCCTCTCTCCAGACGCCATCCTTTCACACCTGGACGAAGACTGCACACATCAAGCATTACCCGCATCACTGGGCATGCCACCTCGCTCAAAGGAAGAGTTCCGAGGCCATGCTGAAGGAATCTGTTCCATCTTCACCACCTTCGCTATGGTCCCACAGAACATCTACGAGGACGAAGACAACAATGCAGTCGTCATCCACGCAGTCATGGACGGCCAGCTCAACAAGCCTGGCATGGGCGAGTGGAAGAACGAGTGCATAATGCTGCTGCACTTCAACCCAGATGGCTCCAAGATCACGCAAATTCGAGAGTTTGTGGATAGTGCAAAGGCCATGGAGATGCGCAACAAAGTCAAGCCCAAGAATTTTGCTTCGCACGATGCCAGCACATTGCCTACGCTTGGCTGGATCCTGTCAACGACTATCCCGGCTGCTCTGGCTGGCGCTGCTCTGATGTATGTAAGCGGAAGGCGCGATCTGTTCCGCACTAAGAGTAGATAAAATAAAGCTACAATCCTATACTTGTGCTACATGTAATCACAAATATTCGACTGTAGGTTGGCTTCGCTTATTCCAGGACCGGCTCGGTTTCGTCGGCTTACAAGCAAGTATCGTAAAGCTTCAATGTTTCCTGGGCGTACGCTTGACCGGTTTATCCTCATGAAAGTACGTTATGACTGTAGAGCAAAATTGATAGCCACCGGTCAGCAAAAACCAACAGGTAAAGATAGACTCATCCTCCTTTCCCACTAAGTTGGGGCTCGGAGATTTATTCCTTCTCACCTGCTTACCGTCGCGCCCCCCCCCCCCCCCCTTCGGCTTGCATTTCTAAACAGTTTGATTGGATTATGCATCGGCTCTCCTCAATTATATACCGGAAATCTGTAACGCCTCGATCTTGCCTGCTTGTCGCCTCAAGACCTGCATGTATGCATGCAGGCCTAATGCGCCCGAAATTATCGTCAAAGACTTGCTTACTCAGGTCCGTGATATGACCAAACCGATTTTTCATATGCTGAAGCTTAGTGCTGCAGGCCAGGGAGTTCTGGAGACTCATTTGGTGTGTATAACTGCACTTGCTATAAAATCTCTGCTCAATGTAAAGTTTTTGAAGAAAAGGGGGCTGTAGACCAGAGAGAAAAGATTTAAAAAAGACAAGAAAGAAAAACAACATGCGTGATATTACTCTCAACGATCCCCCATCGAGGGTAAAAAAAGTCAAAAAAAAAAAAACAAAAAGACGCAAGTGCAATTGCTTGTCTCCAACATAACGCAAAAAGAGTAGGTCATCATCAATAGATAAAGAATGAGTACCACCCTTTACCATCTCTAGACCGTGGTTTGGCACTTCTGCGTCTGACCAAGCGCAGCAGCCTTCGCAAACACAGCACGCGCCTCGAGATCCTTAGCCTCGGAAAGCTTCCACTCCCGGATGACGTCGGCCTTGCGGGCCTCGCTACGAGGCTCGAATGCCATCTCGAAAGGATCAGGCTTGACAATGAGCAACGAGTTGCACTTGTCCGTGGGCACCTCGATCTCGCGTCCAGTGGCAGGGTCAACCTTGCGCTTGAGATTGTAGGCCCATGCTAGTGCGCCGCAGGCCACGATGAGTTCGTCCTGAGTTAGCGACATGCCGAGACATTGTCTTTGGCCAAAGCCGAAGGACGTCATTCCCTTGATGTTGGGGTGTTGGGTCAGAGGCTCCTGGAAAGTTGGCCAACTGGCCTCGAGCCAGCGTTCCGGACGATAGCTCTCGGGGTCGGGATACTTGACGGGATTCAACAGGAAGGCACTGAGGGTGCATGTCAACATGGAAGACAAGTCAAAAGGTCACGATTCAAACTCACTAGTCTAGAGGCAAGATACGGATGCCCTTAGGGATGAAGTATCCTCGGTAGTAATCGTCTTGTTCGGTTTCGTGTGCTACACCGGTAGGGACATTGGGGCGCCAGCGCATAGACTCTTTGATACAGGCACGCAGAGTCGGCAGTCGAGGGAAGTCCTCGACACTGGGCATGCGTCCCTCCAGTTGCTCGTCGATTTCCCTCTGGACCTTGGTGAGCCACTCGGGGTGATGGACCATGGCAACAAGGAAATAGTTGAGAGGACCAGCAACAGTAAAGATACCAACCAGTGCCAGCATACCGAGTACCGAAGATGCTTCGTAGTCGCCAGAGAGGTTATTGGTCTTTTCGGTCTCCAGGAACTGTTTCGTAAAACTCCATCGAGCAGTGCCTTCCTCCATCTGAGACTTCACACGGACTAGATTCTCCATCCACCACCGTTGCTGCTCATCATGACGCTTGCGCTCAGCCCTCTTCCATGGATTGATGATCTCGGGGAGCTTCCAGAGAGGAGTAATAACGTTAGTGATGGGGCCGGCAGGAGACATTTGTGTAAGCAGACCCCAAGCACTGGAAATGCAATACTCGCTCAAACTCGGGTCGTCCCAGTTCAGCGTACACATAATCTTGGAGGCCATGTCCTCGAGAGTGTAGTTGAAGGCATCCGGATTCTCCAGAAGACGAAACATCCATCGCTTTACCTCATGCTGCATGACACCATAATATCCAGCATTGGTGGCTTGGGTTAGATATCCGTGAGTGAAGCGGCGTTGCCTGGCCCAATATTCTGACATCTGTTAGTGGTTCAGATGAGATGATATGGAAGACATGACATACGGTTCTTGCCCATCAAGGGGAGGTATTCCATAGAGCCATGAGTACTCTTGGAGTCGAAGAGCGACGGTACAGCAGGTCTATCAGAGTTGTACTTCGCTTTTTTGACGAGAAGCTCCTCCGCAATCTTCTCATCAGAGACGATGATGAACGGTGTGCCAAGCATCTCCATGTAATAGATCGGCCCATGGATATCTGCAAACTCCTTGAACTTGATCCACATCTTCTGGATGGGCATGTCGTGGATTCGTCCAATGACAGGGAACAGCCTTGGTCCAGGTAACCGGTGATCGTCTGCCTGCGCCTTGTTGAATTTTCGTCCATTGTTGAAGATGGAGATGGCAGCAAAGGCCACCAGGGCGATGCCAACGGCAGCTAGCGTGAGAGGCTGCATTCTGTTTTGCGAGAGGGAGAAGGACGAAAGGAGGACTGAAGGTGGGAGAGCAAGATATGTTATCTCGTAGCTTCAAGGGAAATCATAACGTGCCGAGAGCATGGCATTTCACTAAAATCTAGTGATGATAGGATGATCTGCAGCTAGAGCAGCACTGAACCATCCCAGCAGGGGTTTGGGTGTGGACATGCATCCCTTGAAATCGTCGCTGCATGATGATTCATGAAATCTGCTCGCTCTTGAAACGAGCCCTCGTGATGTAGACCAATAGGGCTGGTTCGCGGTTCACGACCAACATCGGAATTTAGCTGACTTACATTATCACAGCCGTGTAGGAACATGCCATGAACAAGTAGCTCGAGAATGGTTCTTGGCTGACAAGGCTGTGTCGGTCGAATTTTATTTGTTTACTGCAGGACGACAGCATGAGATCTGCCTATGCGACCGTGGGAGGTATTTGGAAGTCAGTCGATTCAAAACCACAGGCAACTTTTGCCTGGCTGCATGATGCATTGCATAGATATGTCGAGGTTGTAGATTGTTTTGACACATAACATATGAAACATGGATTTCTCTGGATGAACTGGAAGCTCTGCAAAAAGACAGAGCTCGTTGATCGAGAGCTGAAGCTTACCTGTTGCTAGGATATGGACTGCATCCGAAAACAGGTTCCTACTGAATCTGGGCTGGTCAAGCAGGTCCCCGTCCGTTACGCAACGATCGAAACATTCCGTCGCGTGTAGAGTGTGGAGAGGGAGCGCTTGGGTAGCACAGGGGAAGCAAATAAGCACTTTGGTTATCGTGGACCAAGCAGTGTAACAGAAGTGCTGCTTTCGGTTCGGCATTAAGAGTGGTAGATGAGCGAATTCGCGAGGCCGAGACTGACTCAGGAAGAACAGGCATCGTTGCGTCGATCAGAACCCTGTGACTGGCGGGAGTCTGTTCGGAGTGGATGGAAAGTGTTGTAAGCTGGAAGAGGTGGTCAAAAATACTGCTCGGCCCGCGCCAGAGCACAGACGCAACAGCCCTCCTTCGCAGGACCTGCGCGCACTAACTCATCACCAACACCATAAAGCTATTGGGGAGCGCGCGGAGACTGAAACCGCGGGCATGGCATCTTGGGTGGCGTCACATGTCGCCGTCATAGGCTGCAGCACTAGCACGATAAGAAGTAGGTGATAGAGCTCAGTCAACATATATCATGTTCGTCATTGTCGGACTCTCTTGGAGACCCGAAAACCCACTGTGATGTGTTTCCGGCATGCTCGAAGCACCGACTTGATGGACATGAGCTTCCGAGAAGTTGAGCCCGAGTAGCGGCTACACAAAACATGGACGATTCCTGCTAAGAAGATGCATCTCTTCGTGCTTCACTGAGCTCAATTTTCGCAACAAACTCCATCATGACAACCAAGATGGACCACAAACCCGTGGGCTCCTACCCCGACTCTGGCATCGATATCCTTATTGTCGGTACTGGTCTAGCAGGTCTGACTGCTGCTCTTGAGTGCATTCGCAAGGGCCACAATGTCAAGGTCCTCGAGCGCAACAACACCATCAACACGGCTGGAGACATGTACTTTATGGGCCTCAGTGCTACCAGATTTTTCAATCACTGGCCCAAAATGAAGAAGGAGTATGACTCGATTGGCCTGCACGATGCCTGGATCGAGACTTTCCAGCACTCTGGTCAGCAGATGATCAAGCCTCTGAGAGTTGCCGACCGCCTGAAGGCTCAGGGGCTTGATCCCGGCACTCCTCCCGGTACCTTCCAGATGCGCCCCCTTGTATATAAGATGTTCGTCGACCAGGTCGAGGCTCTCGGCGTCAAGGTTGAATTCGGCCGTCGCGTTGTCGACTACTATGAAGATGTCGAGAACAACAAGGCCGGTATCGTCTGCGATGATGGCAAAAAATACGAGGCCGATGTTGTCATTGCCGCCGACGGCGTCGGCTCCAAGTCTCAGAAGCTTGTGGGTGGTCAGGTTAGAGCCATCCCTTCTGGCAGAGCCATGTGGAGAGCTGCCTTCCCCATCGAGAATCTTGACAAGGACCCTGAAGTCAAGGAATTCTTTGGTCTGGTCAATGGCGAGAATCCCATCGTTCGTACCTGGCTCGGTCCGGGCACTTACGCGCTGACCTTGACCCGCCCTGATACCATGATCTGGATCATGAATCACGACGCTACCGGCAGTGAAGCCGAGTCATGGAGCAACACCATCGACTACAACGAGGTTCTGGAGGGTATGGACAAAGTCCCAGGTCCGAACAAGTGGGCCGACATTTTCAAGAGGCTCGTCAAGTGCACACCGGAAAACACAATCATCAACTTTGAGCTTTTGTGGAGAAACCCCCAGCCCACGTGGTTGTCTCCCAACGCTCGAGTTGTACAAATTGGTGATGCCGCTCACTCTTTCCTGCCTGCCTCTGGCAACGGTGCCACCCAAGCCATTGAGGACGCCATTACCATCGCCTCTGCCCTGCAGATTGCCGGCAAGGAAAAGATTGACGACGCCGTTCGCGCCCACGTTAGAGTCCGGTAAGTGATATCGTATCATCGTCTGCTTGCAACAAATTTAGCGTCTGACTGGCGAAAAAGTTTCATCCGCAACTCTTGCGCACAGAAGCTCGGCTTCAGCAACGCAGAGCTCCTTCAAGACACTGACTGGACCAAAGTCAAGCTCAACCCTCGCCTGGCTGCTCCCAAATTGCCCAAGTGGGTCTGGAGCCACGATCCCGAGCACTACATGCATTCCAACTACGACAACATCGTTGATGGCATGAAGAAGGGCATCAGACATGAGGACGATGAGCGTGTTCCTCCAAACTACCCTCCTGGCTACCGTTACGAGCCATGGAACATCGAGGACATCATGGCAGACATGAGAGCTGGCAAGCCCATCGACCTTGGAGCCGGTGATTGGGAGTAGATGTTCTGGCGATCGCTCTGCAGGTCAGGGCCAATTAAACCTGTACGCGCTGCCTTGATATCAAGTATTCACGAGGGTCTTTGTTCTACAAAGCGAAGCATGGGAACTGAAGCTTGTTACCACATAACAAAACAGCGCCCGGGAGTTACATATCACGAACTTATCACTTAATAATGCGAGTATTCATCCAGTCCTTTGCCAAGTACCTCCCATGCAGTGGCTGCTTTTAATATGTCCATCTCATGCCATCTCTTGGCTACAAGCTGCATACCTACCGGAAGCTTGCCTCGACCATCGCTTGTCGCAGCCCAGCCGCACGGCATCGACAGGCCGGGGTGGCCAGAGCAATTGAACGGTGCAGTATTCAGTGTCACGCCCACGGCTTTCTGCGCAATCTCCATGACGCTAGAATAGTTGCAGTGCTTGCCCGCGACAGTAGGCGTCGTCGGTGTAATTAGAATGTCTACATGTTCAAACGCCTTGTCGTACTCGGCACGCAGCTGGTGGATGAGCATGTGGGCCTTGCGTGTAAGCGAGGGCCCAAATTTGGATTCCATGTGCTCGGAGTTGAGCACGACATTGACAACAGCCGGGTTCTTGTAGACCAACTTGTCGTAGAAGGTCTGGTCTATCGGGTTCGGTTCCAGCCCTGGCAGTGTGTGAGATAAGTGGTCCGAAGCCCTGTTCTCGAAGAAACGTGGAATGGCCTCGCGCCCAGCTATCGTCCAGATTGATGGTCCCAGTAGATGAAGTGGCACAGATACCTCGTGGACTTCGGCCCCGAGCTTACCGAATCTCTCTGCTGCTGTCCTGACGATCGTGGCAACATCAGGATTCAGCCCGGCAATCTCCCAGCCTTCCTTGAGGATGCCAATTCGCAGCCCTTTTGCTGCAGCTGATGCGGTCCATTCGCCAGCGGCCTTCTTAGCAGCTTGCCACTCGGTCAGGAGTGCAGCATAGTCGGGCACAGCATGTCGAAGAGGTGTCTCGGGCGTTTGACGAGGGTCGATGCCGTCGTAGCCTGCGATTGCTCCGAGCAGCAAGGCAATGTCCTCGACCGATCGTGCCATGGGTCCTGTAGAGTCGATCATGGGGAGGATCGACACTATGCCAGTGTAGGGCACGAGACCAGTGGTAGGCTTGAGTCCATAGAAGCCGCCAAAAGACGCGGGCAGACGAATCGATCCTCCTTGGTCTCCGCCGATTGCCATGTCGACGCCACTTTCCTTCAAGGCGTCTGTCTCGAAGTTAAATTTCATGCCTTTTTCGCTCCACGCGCGGACATCGGGAGCGGAGACCAATGCACCGCATCCTGAACTTGAGCCTCCGGTCATGTAGCCAGTCGCCCATGCGTTATGCACGGGACCGGTTTCTGCAGATACAGATGTGGGAAACAGACTGAAATTCTCGCACACTGCCGTGCCAGCAATGATGCCCGAAGCCTCGAGGATCCGCTTGACTACTGTGGCATCAATCTCACTGGTGGCGTGTTTGCCGCCTCGGAACAATTCAGGTGCAGTTCCAAGCCCCAGAGGGGCACCGGCTACACTGACATTGTCTTTGATGGCAACAGTCTTGCCTGCAAGTGCCGAGCTTGTTGGCGAAGATGCTTTGAGGGTCGTCTGGCGAGTTATCAGAAGCGGTCTTCAACAATACGACGCACTATCGGATAATACACACCTTGTGAGACCAAGCGTTTAGAGGGTTCTCTGTTGCGGTCGGTCGACTCCACTTTCGATCTCCTCCTTCTACTGGTGTTGGTACAAGTCGTGGATCGATATACTCTGGAAGAGCTGCCACGGCCGAAGCGACGGCATCAAAACTGTTCATTAACAGCAGAAAGTCTGTCTCATCCTGACCGCCGACCGGGATGGCAAAGCCCCTTGCTTTCGCAGCGGTATGAAGCTCTTCTTTGGTCACGGTAGGTCTTAGCTGTCAGACAAGGTAGGTATATGTATTGAAAGCTACCAAAACTTACAAGCTACCTTCAGCAAGCGACACAATTGACATGGTTGTTTGTTACGGCTTTACAAAGCAAGTTGCTTGTTTCTTCATCTTGCAAGCAGGCCGACTTTATTACTCTGGCTCGCTCGTGCCCCCATTTTGGCCGAAGTGATTAGATAGGTGATATCGTGTTACTCCAACTTACTCCAACCTTCCACTTTTGTCACAGACCCTGGCCGGCCGTGACCGGTTCTTCCCATACGATCTGTTTTGCCGCCCCCCAGCTTCTACTGTATGGAAATCTGGAGGTCCCCGACCATTCAAACTAGCTTCACCACCATTCAAAAAGATTCCCCACCACTTGAAGAACTTCACCACCATTTAAAAAAATTCCCTACTACGTAAAGCACTTCACCACTTGAAGCACTTTACCACCACTTGAAGCACTTTACTACCACTTGAAGCACTTTACTACCACTTGAAGCACTTTACTACCACTTGAAGCACTTTACTACCTCTTGAAGCACTTTACTACCACTTGAAGCACTTTACTACCACTTGAAGCACTTTACTACCACTTGAAGCACTTTACTCCACTCTAGGACTTTACAACTAGTGGCGTTCAGTTTCGCATTATTAGCATAGCACGTATACGAGAGTAAGGGGCTGTCCGAAAGCTGGTGATATCGTTTCCCTCTTTGTTCTACATGTCTACCGCGAGCAACATTTACAATGGTAGGAGCATAGTAGAAGCATAGTAGGAGCATGGTAGGGGCATAGTAGGAGCATGGTAGGAGTATACCCTTCGGTTAGTGACAAACAAATTTAACTCTAGCTCTATAATCCTTTGCGCTCTGTGAATTGAAGGACATTCTATATAGCGTGGTAGGAATTTGAAATTACAGTAGTCGCGTTATGTGTAGAGTGAAAGATCGCTAGTGCAGTCTAGAAGGTTCGCTAATTGGAATAGTTTCCATTCGTTCGAAAGGTCCTCGTCCAGCCACTCCGCATCGTGCAGTAACCAATTTACTTTCACCATTGCTTGGTGCAGCTTCTGGTTACTGATTGCTGTGAACCACCGATAACGTCTGATCTCCTCCTCCGAGCTAAGGACACGGTAGAAAGATTCACAGATCTCCCCGTGAGTGTCAATGAGACTTTTGACTGTTTCAAGAAATATTTGGCGATCGCGGCGCTTCACCATGGTGTTTTTACTCCGCCAGACAAGCGAGGATCCAGCCTCATCTGGAGACTCTGGTGCAACTTCAACATCATCTTGATCATGATATGATTCGTGATCGAGGATCCTCGGGAAAACCGCTGCAAATTGTAAAGGGAGATATTCGGCAAAGCCAAAATCGATCTGATAGTAGAATACCTGGTAGTCAATAGTGACAGTGAAACCGACCCAGAGATGTTGTATTCAGTGTCTATGATGATGTTTGTCCCTGAAAGATCTCCATGGACCATAACCCACGGCGAGGTATTAAGCTCAGGGATCATATACTTGCGGAGGCAGTCTACGAGTTTCGCAGTATGGAGCTGTCCATTCAGAACTCGCTTAATCTTTCGATCAATCGCTTCGGTGACATAGGCTTCCGCGGTTGTCTCTCCTATTCCTTCTTGATTAGCCTAATCATCAGTAAAGGGTTAGAACTTTACCTGGCTTTTGCAATCGACAGGCTGTATTAATCGTGAAGATGGCTAAGCTCTTGATTATCTGTTCCCGCTGTTGTGGATTTTGCGGTTCGTAATCATTCCAAAGTAGTGGCTTTCCTTCAACCCACTTGTACGCAATAAAAGGAAAGCCGATTGGATTGTTCGTCGATAGGTTATAGCCAACCACTTGAGGTACGAGAGGAATGCGGCTTTGTATGAAAGCTTCCCATTGTTCTAGCTCATTGGATAAGAGGCGGTCGCGGACCTTGGACTTTCGAAGATGATAAGGGAGCCGAAATGCGTACTTGATACTGTCTTGGTACTCCACCACAGAGATGATGGACTGGCTGCCTGAGAACGGTCTCGTATCAGATTTAAAGGCGAAAGTACAGTCTGGTCCCTCCCTGAGCTTGGAAGCTTGTGCCAAAATACCACGGACAGAGATGTTTTGATGTAATTCGGTCCAATCGATGAATGGAATTGATGGAGCCCAGATGATACGGCTATTTTCGCTTGACGATGAATGTAATTGTGGCAGGGACATATTGAATAAGGATTCAGAGGGTGAGAAATGGAGGAGCCACGTAGTTTCGACCAGCTAATGTATGGCTAGATACACGCAGACTCAGACTGCAATGATTGGCTGTGGAATTTAAGCTATAAAGTCCAATAGCTGCAATCGCTATAACATACACTGCTATGATGAGACAGCCGGGGCCTGACTAGCGAGCCAAATCTTGGTATAGAGACTTCGTATCTCTGTCCGTTGAATTTGGTGCTATAACTCTTCTGACATGCTGGACGGGGGGGGGGGGCTCCGATGCTCATTTATGCGGCTGGCCATGTTATAATCGCCCACGTAAAGTACATGATCTCGCCGTCAGGTGCCGTTGGATTTTTGTCATCAAGCGAGAAGAGTCAGGTAATACGGGAAGAACCAATAACAGAGAAATCGGGGCTGAGGTAGGCAGAGGTTGAGGAAAAATTGCCAGGGCTAATTATGTCAAAATTACATTTTTCAAGCGTCGCTCATCAAGATGCTCAAAACCGAACATGCCTTTTTTCACGGTGAGCAATCTTCATCTTCATATCAGACTGCATGACGAAGAAGTAAGTCTTTGCTGCAATCGGATGCTCCTTATCCACCAGCTCGAATTCGAATCTCTGAACCATCTGAGCAACGAATTTGTACAGTTCAATCTAACAAACAGTCAGCATCATAAACAAGGGCAGCATAGCTTACACTCCGAACAACTCACCATTGCAAGATCTCGTCCAGCACAAGCTCGCGGTCCGGTACCCCCGAAATTGAACAGGGCAGCCTCTAGATAGCGAGCTCGTGCCTCATCGCCCATCCATCGTTCAGGGTCAAAAACATCCGCGTCTTTTCCAAATATTGCAGTATCCCTGTTTTGTGCAAGACTGCTGATTCCCACTACTGTCCCAGCAGGAATGATGTGGCCATCCACAGACAACCCACCGTCGGGAATACAACGGTACAGTTGCGCTGGTATCGAAGGATACATCCTCAAGCTCTCCCGTACGACGGCTTTGAGGTAAGGAAGTTGCTGGGTTTGCTTGTAAGTTATGGGTCCACTGTCATCCAGCGCGTCGATCTCCTTTTGCAGCTTGTGAAGGGCTGTGGTGTTGGTGCTTAGATAATGCAAAGCTGAGCGCATTGCAATGGCCACGGTATCTGCTCCGGCACCTCTGAGACAGGAGTAATAAGCACATGAGTAATAAGCACATACTGCTTGTAAAAGATAGAGGAGCAAATCTAACAGTCACTTACATGGTAGCAAAAGCGCCGTCGATGACTTCGAGATGCGTAGCCGGTCTACCCTGAGCATCGCGGTACGCAAGAAAGTGATGCACCATATCCTGCTGCTTACCAACACGGCCACTCGCATCACTCTCCTCGTGCTCGCGAACCTTGACGGCCGACCACTCGAAGAACTTGGCAAGAGGGTTCTTGACGCCGAGGAAGCGTGTCAGAGGATTCTCCACCCAGGCAAGCTGACCCCATACATGCCCTAGCACCGCAGAGACAATCAACACCTTGGACAGAACATCCTGTACATCTATCGCATGTGCACCAGCAGACAGAGGACCGAGGGGCTCTCCGTAGCAAAGCCGGCCTATGACGGCCCACGTGAGCGCGTCCGTCCAGTAACACATATCAACCACGGCGCGCTTTGCAGCCTGCTCGTCGAGCTGCTTGAACATGCCATCAAAGCATTCTTGCATGCCCTCCTCAAGTTTGAGCAAAGCCGTCATCTTAAACGCAGGAGCCATCCTGCGGCGGATACCGGCATGGACTTTGGGGTCCTGTGTCGCCAGTATATTGGGCGCTGCCCCCGGCGGTTGGAACGCCCGATACCAATTGCTTTTGACGGCGGTGGTGCCATGGCCGTAGAGAGTTTTCATGGCCGATTCATCCACGATGGACAGTTCGTTCGGTGCCAGCCGCACTACACGGCCGTATTGTTGGTGCAGGTCGTGGATTATCTCGTGCCAGTCGCCAATCGCGTAGTGCCAGAGCTGCCATAGACCCGTGACGGAAGCAACTCGTGGACCAGGGATCCCGGCAAGAGGATGGAGAAAAGCTCTGTAGCATATGATCACGAGTGTAGCAGCACCAAATAGCGATATCCACCCAGTCACCCAAAAACTATCAGTGAAAAAAGACATTAGCTAGACTTATCTGGCAGGTCACTGGTCCCGGATAAGAAAGAAAATAAAAGAAGAAGAAAAAGAGGAATCAAAAAAAGACCGAGAGGGCTTTTTATTAGTACAAATGGCAAACTTACGGCTTAAATATATCGGGAGGGGCCTACCAGCGCAGTCATACTGGCATGCCACCCGCCTTGCTGACGCCCAGTCAAGTCCAAGCCGGCTAAACTCGCCCGAAGGCAGGATTTAGGGCTTAGTAACAGATGTTTTGTAACACACAGAGGTGTCCTGGATGACTGTTACTCATGGAGGGGTCAGTAATATGGATATTGATATTCTTATCTTCTTTTCGATATGGCATATTTCTATCTTTCTCCATCAAGATCCCCTTCAGGATCAATTTCAGACCTTTCCTTTTCCTTTTCCTTTTCCTTTTCCTTTTCCTTTTCCTTTTCCTTTTCCTTTTCCTTTTCCATATGCAAAAAGGTTTTCCTGATGTCTGTATCCATTTCATTCTCAAAGTCCCTCGATCGCTCATGATCCGTGGTGGTTGACAGATAAGAATAGGACTCCAAAATGTGCCAAAAAAGTAAACCCCAAAAGAAAAGTTAACGGAAGACTGTCGGCTCGTCAAAGTCTCCATAGCCGCTTCACTTTCCTTGCACTCCAGCGATGACCTGACGATCAATGGGACCTGTTTGACTCTTCGGCATCGTCATCATACTCGGGCGGCCGCTCATACTCAGGCAAAGATTCACGCTCAGGCTCATCATCACCATCCGTGTCATTCCCAACAATAGACACAGACACCGGCTGCAGCTGTTGCCGCTGTCGCCGAAGCTGCCGCATCTCAGATTCCAAAGGCGTTTCAACCCTGACTCGACGACCTACAGCGCCATCCTGAACCTCATCATCGTCATCGTGTGGGCGCACAGGAGGCAATCTCCCATCATCGTCCGTGCTCCACGAAAAGCTCGAAGAAGGCCTCTGCTGATCGCCTGGTCTCGCAGGGGGCAACGGGTCCCTCTCACCGGAAGCATGCACACCGCTGCCCACCGAATACCCATAGCGAGTAGTGAAAAACGATCTCCTGCTCTCGTGGCGCTGAGGCAAAGGTGTTTCTATTGAGGTCGGAAATTCGGGCGGTGTGTAGTTGAGTCTGCGGTGGGCATCTGGGGAGTATGGCCATGAGAAGGGTGCCAGTATGAGTGGATGGGGGCTTGATGGCCGGTGAGGTCGTTCGCGATGGGATAGTGCGAGTGGTTCGGGGCTTGGAGGGTGACGATGTGCTGGAGGAGAAATTGGATGAGGGCTAATCGAGACTCTGCGATGTTCGCCATGAGAAAGCGCAACTGGGTGAGGGCTTGAAGGTCGGTGGGCAAATTCGCGGCGAGTGCCTGATCGACGATGCCGTGAAGAACGTGCCACAGCTGGAGTCTGCCGTGGCTCTTGCTGTGCAGGAGACAGATTGACATCGATTCTGATATTTCCTCCTTGGGCCAAATTCTGCGTCAGGGTTTCTGGGGAGATGGCTATGAAGATGATCATGATGATGATGGCTGGGAGGGAGGCAATGACGATGCAGGATGCGATTATCGCAAGTAATATACGGACGAGTATTGTAGCCAAAACTGATAGTGTTTGGTTACTGCCTGCCATTGTTGTGAGGCGAAGCGTAGAAAGAATGGCGGACAAGGTTGAGTACAAGTAGATATAGGAAGTCTGTCGTGCTCCTTGAGTTATGTGCAAACACGAGCAATCAGGTACACAATGGCATGTGTATACATGTGTAGACATGTGTTTTGAATGATGTTGCTTGAACGACTGAAGGCTCATGTCAATTGTTTGCCCCGGTTGTGCTGGCTTGATTCGATTTTAAAAAAAAATTACAGGTTGCCAGATTTCGTACAAAGGCAGCAGCT
Source organism: Aureobasidium zeae (assembly GCA_017580825.2). Taxonomy (NCBI): domain Eukaryota; kingdom Fungi; phylum Ascomycota; class Dothideomycetes; order Dothideales; family Saccotheciaceae; genus Aureobasidium; species Aureobasidium zeae. Next base: position 663,916 of record JAGFJS020000008.1, read on the forward strand.
GCACATTTTCAACATGCCACCGCTTAGAAGCTGTTGGCTAGCGTGACACCGGTCGTGTAGACCATCATGACAAAGCCAACCACCATAAAGACGATATCTCCAATCTTGGCAAGGCGTGTCTCAGCAACACCCTTGTAATGCAAGTACGGCGGGTAAATGTACACAAGCGGGACACAAGCAAAAGAGCCGATCAAGGCAACAAACTTGTCGAGATTGCCAGCGCCTGCAATGGCGATGCCAATGCACATGCCAGTCAAAGCAGTCCTGAAGGCATTTTTCTTCCACTTGGTGAGAGAATCTTTCTTGCCCGACAGGTGACCAAAAAGCTTTCCTTCCATGATACGCATGGCAGGGAACAATTGGACCGGGTTGCCGAAGAGCACAGCCATGGAGTACAGGAACTGAACGGCGTTGACGAGCTTGCTGTCTTGAGGGAAGTTTGAGATGATCTCAATCTTGGTGTTGTCTCCAAAAGTGGCGTAGCACAAGGCACCGACCGAAGTGAAGATGATGGTGATGATGAGCATGATGACACCCAGGAGCATTTCGAAGTTTTGGGGCTTCTTCATGGAAGACTGAATAGGCAGGATAAGTCCAATGCCTTCAAAGGTGAAGATGGCTGATCCAATGGTCAATGTAAACTGGTTTGGGTTGAAGAGTTCGACGGTGGGATGAAGGCCGTCCTTTGCAAGGGTGGCGATGTCGAAATAGTAAATGTATACAAGACCAATCATGATGAAGACGTCGGCAAGCAGGGCAACAGGGCCAAGCTTGGAGATGTTGCGGATGAATGACAGTGGGACGAGAACGACGAGCTGTATGGCAATAAGAGCTTCAACTGAAACAGGCATATGGCCTTGAACGACAGCGTTGAAGAACGAATGAAGGTTCTCTGCCACGAAGACGACTCCAGCGCAGACGAAGCCCAGTTGGGAGAAGGTGATGGAGGCAAGGATTAGACCGCGCATCTTGCTTCCGGCAATTGCTTTGCCCAGGTCACCATAACCACCCCCGTACTGAGTTCGACACTGCAGCAGCAAGTGAAAGGCAAGCATAGACACGGCCGAGACGGAGACGAGAGTCAGCGAAGAGAACAAGATACCACCGTTCTGGAAAGCCTTGGGAAGAAACATGATTCCAGTGCCAATAAAGGCCTTCAGCAGAGTGAAGAAAGATTTGACCATACCAGCATCACCCTGCGAGGCTACGCGAGACGACCTTCGTCGGCTGATCAGGGGTCTTTGCTCAGTTGCGGGGGCCTCTTCGTCGTCGGTCTCTTCAGCATCCTCGTCGTCGGACTCGTTAAGATCTTCACCAGCAAAGCTTCCATAAAGACTCAAAAACTCGACAAAATTCCTGGTGACGGGCATAGTGGCACTGCTGAAGGCTTGCTGATTCTGCATGTACTGACGTCGGAATGCGCCAGGGGCTCGCGCTTGAGTGGCCGTGAGTTCCGAGCCCCAGCTGTCTCTGCGAACATGAGGATGAGAGAATGTCGCCGATCTTTGATGCAGCGACTGGCGAGGCTGCGAATTGAGCTTGAAAATGTCTCTGTGCATGTCTCCACCCTGCAGACTGAGAGAAGATTCGGCAACTGCTGATTCATCATTGCTGGCCGTGTTCCCAAATTCGTCGGCAGTGTAACCAGATGGAAGGTGGTTAGACACCACCCGTGCATGCTGCTCTCCCTGTCCTTCCTGTTCGTCTGGCATCCTTGAGTGATGTTTTTGTTTTGGAAAAGAATGTTTACAAGACGAGCATCTCTACGAAAATTCAGCCGTGAACTTTAGTTATAGAATGACGTACTGTACCCAATATCACGTGCGAGCTAAGATGTGTTTATCAATGGGGCTTTCCCCAATCTGCAGTCAAAATTACCGCATTCGTTTACATGCGCGCTGCCTTGCAAAAGCTCATGTGTCGGATAGATGGACCTAAACGGCCTGTCATGGCTTTCCTGTTGTCTGGAATCTCATCCAAGTCATCCCAAAGCACAACAGTCTGAACATGACGGTAAGTACCTAGTATTGGAGAGTACATGTAGGTAGGTACAGCGTCAAAGGGTTTTGTCTTGCTTGTACAAACAGCCGCCACAAGGCTGCATGCCTCTTCGTCCAGCACAATCTGACAACAAACTTGCTTCCAGGCATCTGCTGTCTCAGGGGAAACAGCTCTCAAGTTCTGGATAACCGCGCTGTTGTGCCACGTCGAGACCATGTCTAATTGTTCACACTCGTGATCTTTGATCAAACCAGAGTCAGAAGTCAAAAGGCAAGTCTGGACCAGTCAGCTTGGAAAAATGCCACCTCTAGCAACTGCGGTTTGAACTCGTATGCCAAAGTGGCTTGAGAGCGTGCTTCGCATATCCTGTGTTGGGCTTTTGGAGCCTTCTCTGGAGATCTCTCGAGAACTCCTGCCAGACATGTGCTGAGACATTCAGACATCCTTCGCTTCTCATTCACTGACCAAAGACACCGTTCTGTTCGACGAATGAGAAGGCCCAGAGGGTCCGCAGAAGTTTCCGGACTCGAGGTATGGTTTGCGTCTACGCTTCTCACCCCTAACACCTTTCTTTCCCTCTTTTACACCCCAGTACTTGTTCTTTTCTCTTGTCACGCAACTTCACCATTCAAAAACGTCTACTTTCTCCGCAATGGCACCCACCGTCCCAGTTATCAAGGTCACCAAGCCTGCCATTGCTTCCTCTCTCGTCACGGCCTGGGGTATTGACATCTCGGTGAGTGACACCATAGATCTTTGCCAAAACTTCAACTTGCCTCGGCCTAGGCCCTTTCATCCGTTGTGTCTTCCAATCTGACACACAGTGATAAAACCAGATCAAGACCAGCCAGGCACTCATCAGCAGACTCAGAAAGCAGCAGGCAACGCTCGTCGAACTCCAAAGCCAGGAGACCAGAGAGCAAAAGCAGAAGCAGATTGACGACGAGGAAAAGAAGCTTCTCGACCTCAAGCAGAAACTTGAGATGCACTGTCGTCAGTCCGGAATGGTCTACCACAAGTACGGTACCAAGGACAGCGAGATCCAGGAGGTAAAGTCTCGACCACACGTATATCTTTCTTTTCTGTTGTTAACAATCTTTGCTCCAGTTGTCCAGCGTCCAGGATGATGGTGGCACCGAGCACGCCGCAACTCCCCCTGCCGAAGCTGGCGCAATGGACGTTGACGTCACCACCGACCCCGTCGTTGTCGACGCCGCAGCCGACGCCGCAGCCAGCCGCGCCCTAGACGACATCGAGTTCCCCGAGCCCATCGCCTTCCCCAAGCAAGAAAACCTTGCTGTCTCCACCAACCCCGCCGGCGCCATCTTGCACGCCACGCGTCATGCCTACAGTAACTACCCTTCGCCTTCCACCACGCTCGACAACTTCGAGAGCAACTTCCCAGGCCAGGATGCGTTTGCTGGCGGCCAGGACGCCGTTGACCGCACAATTGATCAGGAATTCGCTGAACTCGAGAGCTGGGGAACAGGTTGTGGTGAGGCTGGCGCTGCTGCTGCTGCTGCCGGTGGCCAGGCCGAGGAAGCGGTTCAGATGGATCAGTAGACGAATGACTATTGGTGACCTGCCTTTGTTGTATTACGGCATCACTGCATCAGCTACGGGTATTCCAGAGAGCGTTTCTTATCTTCTGCAGTCAAGGCATAGAATATTTCCGCGTCAATGATACGGATATTCGTCTCGTCTCTTTCTTCCTAGGGAATACTAGTTGATAGACCAAGGAATGGATCAAGCACTTTTCTTTTTCTATTATAAGGATTCCTTTAAACAAGTACATGTCCGAGTGAGGTCGCTGTCGTCGATTGAGATATAGAGGACCATGTTGTCGGGAACACGACCCTGCCTTTTTATATCCCCTTGACATTATCATTTGCAATAATTACCTAGTGTTATGGATAACTTGTAGCCTCCTACACACACACATACGTACAGCCCTTGAAATAAATCTTCCTTTGCATCGAATAGGGTATATGAGCAAATGGCTGCATGAAAAAGACATGATCCTCCAAAAAAAAAAAAAAAAATCAGCCATGGTCTTGCGAATCCATCGAATACGACAGCACATCTTCCACCACTCAAGACACAGAAAAAAAAAAAAAAAAAAAAAAAAAAAGGATATATACACTGCATATACCCTCAAATATCACCCACAAATCCAACCTCAATCAACTTCTCCACCGGCACATCCAACTGCGCAACCTTAGCCCTGCTATTCTCCCTGACCCACAAAAACGCCCCCAGCAACATCCTCTTCAACAAAGCCGACTCCTCGTACACGCGCAACTGCTGCTTGCCGACCAAATACATGGTCTGCAGCCCAAAGGCCTCGTCGAGCGCACGCAAGCGCTGCGAAGTCGCGAGCGCGGTGGCGTGCGAGGTGTTTGTGTTGCTGTTGCCGGGCACGGCGCTGCCGACCTCGCAGTCGGCGGCAAAGGTGGTCATGGTTGCTGTGTTGGGGTCGAGGTCGGTGGTGTTGTCGTTGGGGTCGAGGACCGCGTTGCCCATGACTGTTACTGGCGGCGCGGGTCGGTGCAGCACGGTGCCGCGCACGATGGCCAGTCTGACGTGGTCGTAGACCAATTTGCCCAAGTCGGGCGTGACCACGCGGTCGACGTAGCCATAGCGGATCGTCATGCGGTACACATTTGGCAGCGATGTTCTCGCCACCGTGTACCGTTCGGATTCATGCACATGAGGCTCACTCAATGCGCGCAGATGCAAAAACACCACCACTTGCATCTGCGCTTCGAGTTTTGTTATAAATTGCTTGTAGACTTGGGGGACGTGCATGTCGGTGCCGGCTTTGTCGAAAAAGATGCCCATGCCTTTGATGGTTGTCAGTTCGCCGCCACCGTGCTTCCATGAGAGGTGGAATGATTTCTTGGCCTTGGTATTCGTATTGATGCTGATGGAGGTGGATTGCGCGGCCAAGTTATTGGAGGAATAGATGACTATTTCGGCAAGTTGGGCTTGGTTCTTAGCTTCGGTTGTCCATTGCTTTTCTTTTCCGTAGCGCCATAGACTGAAGAAAGAGGCGAGCAGCACGGCCAGCAGTAGGGTGAACCATGCACCGTCTGGCACCTTTGTCAAAGCGGAAGATAGGAACAAGCCATCGAGTGTGACAAAAGGAAGCCACACAGCAAAGACAAGGAAGGGGTTGGTTCTCCAGACGATCAAGGCAACCAGAGTGACAAGGTTGGTGGTGATGAAGGTAACCAAGATGACACAGACGCCGTATGCGTGTCCGAGTTTGGTAGTCTGCAAATCAGGTCAGCAAGACACTCTCTCGCGTGTCGGGTTTCCACTCACATTGCTGTAGACGGCCGTAACTATGACAGTACCAACCATCATGGCCCAGTTAGCTAGAGGGATGTAAACCTGTCCATGGAACTTGGTGCTTGTGTAGACGGCCTTGATTTGCGGGAAGTAGGAAGAGTGCATGAGCTGAATGAGCAACTGGAAAGTACTGGTGATGAGAGCCTGAGAAGCCACAATAGCTGCCAGTATGGAAAGTACGAGCGACGGATAGAACATGCCCGGAGGGACAGTCTCAAAGAAGGGGTTGACATATGCTGCTGGGGTTCGAGAGATGTACGCAGCCTGACCAATGTATGCCAAAAGGAGACAAGGGTAGGTGAAGCAGAGCCATGATATCTGGATAGCACTGTTGAAGGTCAGAGGAAAGGAATACTAGGTAGATCGCGACCAAGAACTCACCGTTTGCTGAAAGCTCCAAGATCGGCGAACAGGGCTTCCACGCCTGTAAAGCAGAGCAAGATGCCACCGAGAGACTGCCAGCCTTCAGTCTTCATGCGGACAAAGTACAACCCAGCAAAGTATGGAGAGAAGGCTTTCAAAACTGTCCAGTCATGCACGGCTAGATTCTACAGTCCTTGTTAGACAGCCGAAAGCGACCATCAGGCAAGCGCATAAGTACTTACATAGATGCCAAAGGCCAGATTGAACAGCAACCAAAGTATTACGATGGGCGCAAAGAAGGTCGCCAACTTCTGAACGCCGAAAGGCTGCAGCAAAAACAACAGCACAAGGATCGCACAGCTGACGCCAATAATAGTCGGGCTACCGATGTTGGCATCTACGACTGTCAGTCCTTGAATTGCTCCCAGGACCGACTGTGCAGGCGTGAGGATACTGTCGGCGATGATAAGACTGACGCCGAAAACAGCGAGACACTTTAGAATGGCATGGGCTACTCTGCTCTTCTCGAGCCAGTTCCTCACACTGCGGTTCTGCCGAGGAAGGTCGGCGTTGGGGTGTCGTTCCATCTTTATGGCGTGGTAGGTGCGCGGGTCTCTTTTCATAATGTCGCTGAAGCGAGAGAGCAATGTATAGATGGCAAAAGTTCCTCCTTCTCCTTCATCGTCGGCAGCCAGCACGATGAGCACATATTTGATGGTGACGATCAAGGTCAAAGACCAGATGATAAGTGATAGGACCCCAAGAAGATCGTCCCTTGAAGGTTCAGAGGTGAATGTGGACGAGTAAACATAGAGTGGACTCGTTCCTATGTCACCATAGATGACACCGGTGGATTGGTAGGCAAGGTATAATAAGGTCCACCCTTTGAACGTCTAGGTAGGCTTCATCAGCACAAGCGCAAGCCTTGAAAGGCAGCAGGCAGGAGGAGGCGCATACCTGCTTCTTCTTGTAGTCGCGCTCCTCGAGGCCATACGGCTCATCCGACCAGTTGGAATCGACGTCTGTCTCCTTCTCGTCTAATGCGCCTTTGCGCGAAATCAAGGACTTTGTGCGCTCTCTCTGTAGAGTCTCACCATCGAAATGGACGTGTGCACTCTCACCCATCTGCAGCGGTTCGGACAGGCAGAAGGGTGTCACGAAGAATGAATAGAGGGGTACGGATCAGAGGAAGCAAGAAATGCAGCTCAGCCTACTTAAACATCGCCATGACTTAGCTGTAATTGTAAAACGAACCAGATCAGCGGCACGTGAAAGAGACACAGATGCAACGGCTATAGTGATGCAGGGATTTATTGTACTGTGGTGGCAGTGCGAATATCGACGGACTGGACATAAATCGCGCATACCCAACCACACTCATGTGAATGGTGGGACAAAACTTACGACCTGTGGTTCGGATATCCATCAGCGGTGAGAGATATCATCTTGTCAAATATTCAGCTCGGGACGGTGTAGTGAACTGTCACGACTGGCTGGTCGCGTGATGTGGGCATTGTTTGGAGGGGTTGTCGATCTCGCAGGTTAAAATACCGTAGTTTGCGCCATTCTCTCTAGTTTTAAGGCGAGCTTGCAAGATACGGGTCAGCACTCTCCATAGCAGGCGTAGCGTCGGCTTTACGCTGCCATTGTATGTCCCAACGCACATAGGAGTTTACGTTCCAGGGGGAATGCGGAGAAAGAAGAAGAAGGGGTTTGGTCAAATCTAGGGGAGCGCTCAGGTGCGGAGAAGGAAGAAGGGGGTTCTTTCTCCACCGGTTGCTTGAGCATGTCAACTGACTCTCTCTTTCCCTATTTTTTCAAATACTCTATCTATTGCAGCTGCTGTGTCGACGACATTTCCAATCAACCCAGAATACCCTTTGATCGATAGAGAGCAGCAGCAGCAGCAATTCTATTACTCTTGTGTTCCTCTTCAGGCCAAATTGTCAAGTCATGCCTTCACAACGTCGAGCCAAGGTGTTTGCCCTGCTGGCCGCCCTCGCCGTCCTCAGTTTCATCTACATCTCGCACGGCGGTCCTTCCACACGCTCAAGCCCATTCTACACCAGCACATCGGCAGCGCTAGACGCCAAGCACAGAGAGCAACTGGATCTCGAGAACCACCAACAGATCCAGGACGCCCAGGAAGCCGCCGAGCGTGCAAAGCAAGCCGCCAATGTGCGCGACCCGGATCTGCCGCCCGTTGCGCCCGCCGCCATCAGGAAAGAGCAAAAGCCCTTTGCTGCTGTCGACGTCGAGGCTGCGGCCGACAAGACGCAAAAGGTTGCTGATACGGTCAAGGATGGCGTCAAAGATGCCGTGCACGGAGTTGTCGATGCCGTTGGCGGCGACAAGAGCGTCGCGGGCAGAAAGATGATCAAGGGCGAGAAGGGTCTCAAGGACGATGGCGTGGCAAAGGTGGGCAACACCGGAGCAAAGCCCACGCAAGCCGCAGACCCTGTAGAGTCCGAGGAAGAACACAAGGTCGAGGTTGAACTGAACTCGATCCTCAAGAAGAGCCCGAGTACGTTTTTGTTTCCCGCTCACCTGTTATGACAGTGACGCTGACCTGACTGCAGTAATCATCTTCTCCAAAAGCTACTGCCCCCATTCGAAGAGGGCCAAATCCATCCTCCTTGAGAAATACCACGTCGTACCTCCCATTCACGTCGAAGAGCTAGACCTCAACCCTCTGGGTCCTCAACTACAAGCCGCGCTTCAAAAGTCTACAGGCAGACGCACAGTGCCCAACGTCTTGGTGAACGGCAAGAGCATCGGAGGAGGCGACGAAATTGCGAGCCTCCACGAGGAAGACAAGCTCATACAGACCATCAAGGACCTGGGCGGAAAGCGCATCATGGAAGTCACAAAGAATGCCCCTAAAGCCGAGGTCCAATTCAGAAGCTGATAGGGACATTCGACTTGTATCATCTTGATTCTATCGATTAAGGGGGTTGATCAAAACAGGTACAAAATAACATTCATTTCTCAGTATCTTGTTTCAATGTCTTCGATTCACTTTTGGGAAGTCGGGAGTCATCAAGGTATTCTTTGTACGCAAGGCAGAATCACGGCCAGGAGACAGGACTGGGGTGTCAGTCGCCGAGACCATGTACAGAAAATGAAATCACAACACCAGGCGTATATGCATCGTCTTTCCGAGGAGCATCGGGTGAACATAGTGTGTGCTGTGTTATGAGGCGTAATTTCGAGGTATGGGCGAAGGAATCAAAAAGAGCCTCGCGTCGAAGGAGGTCTATGGCGACAAGAGGACGTTGCAATCGAAAGAGGGAGTCTTTTCGTTCTTTGGGTTTGGTTCTTTTTTTTTTTGAAGTCGTTAATGAGATTTTCTTTTGAATTGCGCGCAAAAAATTTGCCCATTTTTTCTTTCATTTTTTGAAGCGCTACGCAGCCCATAGTGCAACAAAAAGGCCCCCCTTGATCCCTCGTTCGCCAAAAGAAGATTTGGATGAAACAAAAGTATTGGTACGCTTAATCCTCGATGATGTTGCCACGCTCCGAAACGTAGAGACCGTCCAAGAACTATTGCAACGTGTTAGCCATAACGTGTTTTTCCTGGGAAGAGCCACGCGCCGGGTGCGGTGGGCTTGGGCATGGCCGGAGAGGGGTGTGGGAGGGTCCAACCTTTCTGATATCCTTGTTGCGGACCTTGCAGATCTGCTGGATGTCGGCGGCGCTCTGTGAGACCTTCTCGAGATCGTTTCCGGAAAGCTGGAGCTCATCCTTGGTGGTCTTGGAAGCCTCGACATCGACACCATCGGCCATAACGACGCGACGAACGATCTTCTCACCCAAGAAGTTGCGGATCTCCACCTCGTGGCGGTCGGTCTCGTTGTTCTTCTCAATGTTGACGTTGATGGGGAAATGGGCGTAAACGTAACGCATCTTGTACTTGTAGCCCTTGGTGACTCCGACAATCATGTTCCAGATGAGGGTGCGGACGGTGCGGAGAGCGGCGACGTTCTTGCGGGCACCGTGGTGCATCTCGATGGCGATGACATTCTTCTCGGGGTGCGAGAAGCAGACCGAGAGGTGCTGGAGGTCCTTCTTCAGCTCACCACGGGGGCCAGTGACGGTGACTTGTCTGGTCTTGATGTTGACCGTAACTGCGCCGGAGTCAGTCCCTGTACATCCTGCTGCTCCCTCATTTGCGCAAACGTACCACCGTCGGGGATGGTGATGGTCTCCTTCGAGTGGATGTACTTCATTTTGGCGAAATAACTGGGATTGAGTCGAAGGGTCGGTGTCGTCGCTGTCTATCACGAATTAGAGGCGCGAAGATTCGATCAAAATTCAACAGAGGGAAGCGACTGTGTGTGGGTCTTGGCGGAAGATGAACCTGGTCCGAGCTTCCATCAAGATACATGTAGTATCACCTTTTTTCTTTTTGTCAAGCACACGATATTTAGGCCATGTCAAATGCCTACATGTACATGTATTATGTTTGTTGTTCGTGTGTATTTAGAGGACATGCAAAACGTCAGGCCGTGAGAGAAGGGAGAAATTGTGCTCAGTCTTGGTAACAGCCGTCGAGTCTTGGTTGCTCTTTCCTGGTCAACTCATCATTGCATTGGACTTTGGCGCACAATAATGTCAAATGTGTTTGTTGAATGGTTTCATGTCATTTTATTCGTTTTGTACCCATGAGTCTAGAAAAAAGGGCATCCGGTATCTCGAAAAGCGCAGCAAAGATCAAAGAAACATCACGTTCGGCCGAAGAGCAATTTTACATCTTCTTGCCAGCCTCCTCCATCATACGACCGTACTTCTTGAGACGGATGGCGTTGACAGAGATGAAGCCAGTGGTGTCTTCGGGACGGAAGTCGCCAATGACATCCATCGAGGACTCGTCCATGTCGTACAGCTTCTCGGTGTCGGACCAGCGGCCAAGGATGCTGAAGGCGCCCTTGTACACACGGCAGCGAACGGCTCCGTTGACGCTGTCTTGCGAGGCAGCGACACACTGGAGGAGGAACTTGCATTCGGGAGAGAAGTAGAGACCGTTGTAGAGGATCTAGAGGCGACATTGTCAGCATTGTTTCTGCGATTCACACAGCAAAGGATGCAGAATCATACCTTGGCGTAGTTGAAGGTCAGGAACTGGTCGCGAAGAGCGCGGACCTCGCGATCCATGGTCAGACCCTCGAGATCAATGTGGGCAGCGCGCAGGCAGGTGAGTCCAGGAGTCTCGTAGCAGCCACGGGACTTGAGACCAATGAAGCGGTTCTCGACAATGTCGATACGGCCGACACCGTGCTTGCGGGCGATGGCGTTGACGGCCAAGAAGATCTCGGTGGCATCGGTAACGGTCTTGCCGCCGGGAAGCTCGACCTTGACAGGCAGACCCTTCTCGAAGTGCAGGACAAAGTCCTCGGCCTGGTCGGGGGCCTTTGAGGGGTCGACGGTCAACTTCCACATGTCCTCGGGGGGAGTGACATTGGGGTCCTCGAGGATACCGGCCTCGTAACTGCAGTGGGCCAAGTTCTCGTCCATGCTCCATGGCTTGCTCTTGGTGCTGGTGACGGGAATGCCCGACTGCTCGGCGTAGTCGAGGAGATCCTGACGACCCTTGAAGCGCTCGTAGAAGACGGGATCACGCCATGGGGCAAGGACCTTGATGGTGGGCTGCAGGGCGTAGAAGGCGAGCTCGAAGCGGACCTGGTCGTTGCCCTTGCCGGTGCAGCCGTGAGAGACGGCGAAGCAGCCCTCCTTCTGTGCGACGGCGATCTGAGCGCGGGCAATGACGGGGCGAGCGAGCGACGTGCCTGTGAGTCTGGTCAGAACAGCCACTCTCCACGCCATCAATTGCTACTCACCCAAAAGGTACACGTTCTCGTAGATGGCATTGCTCTGGATGGCGGGCCAGCACAACTCCTCGACGAACTCCTTGCGGAGATCCTCGACGTAGCACTTCTCGGCACCAATCTTGAGCGCCTTTGCTTTGGCAGCCTCAAAGTCCTCCTCCTGGCCGACGTCGGCCATGAAGCAGATGACGCCGTAGCCCTCGTCGAGAAGGTACTTGAGGATACATGACGTGTCGAGACCACCCGAGTAGGCGAGACAGACCTGTATACACGAGTCAATTGAATTGCCTACGCAAATGAGACGTGATGTGATGTGATAGTTTACCTTCTGCTTGACCATTTTGATAAATGTGATGTGAATTGAATCGAGAAGATGAAGTGCGCAAGAGAGGGAAGGAGCTTTAGTAGTAACTTCCCAGTTGTAGGAAATCAATTGGTGAGTCAGTCGTCAACAATGGCTGAGGAAAAAAATCCGAGAGCAGCTCCACGTTGGCGCTGTATCGCGACCGCGCCGATCACTCCCTGTTTGACTTTTTGACCCATCGCTCCGTCACCGGCGCTGCTCCTCACTACCTATTTTACCCCCCCCCCCCCCCGCGCTTGGCATAGAGATACGGAGTAAAGCCGCCAGAAGCCATAAAATGACCGAGTCAAGTTCTCTAGGTAATTACATGTACATGTATTCTGCTTTGCTCTGCATCGCTGTGCATCGCTGTGCAAATTTAGTATGGTTTTATCACCGTGTTCTCGATTGAAGCTGGGGATATTGCCATTGCTTCTTGGACTCTAGTATATTTCTATTCAGGATATGAAGAGGTGATCATGATTCAGGAAAATAGATACATGTATGGACCAAGCTTCCCTATGTACATGTACCTAGCCCTTCCAATGTCAACAATGACTTCAGTAGGCAGCCACTACACCCGCGGGTGCAATGTGCCTCGTCCATGGCTGAGCTTCTGGAGAATGAGTCCCGATGAGCGCCAGTCATACGTTTGGAGCTTATGTTTCCGAAGGTCATGTTCGCTCTGTCATTGGCGCGGGACTTGTTGGCTCTACACCGTGCGGATTTTGAAGACCTGGCAGTCCCAGGCTCGTAGTACCGTGAGACTCTGCATGTGCTTCAGGTACTTGCTCAAAGTTCTGAACGTCTGGCAGCAACCATGATCTGGTGAAACTTCCCAGGTCGTGGCAAAGCCTTGTCCTAATGGCTATGACCGTTCTCCACAGACTTTGCTTCGGCCTCGACGTATCTGGCGCAAGCAAAGTAGCCCTTGTTCTCAACTACGCCTCGGTTTTTCACGACGGCAGTGTACTTGATGACCCATTGTGGGATGACCTGACCTTCCGGACTTTCCCCGTCCTCTTGTCTCTTTCGCTTCTCGCCGATCTTCTCTGAGGCTTTTGATAGAACACCTGTGCCTGCATAGTCAAGCAGTGATCGGATGGTCCCGCGGGGCATAATATTGACCGAGTCATTGTTGACAAGCAGCTCGATGTTCTTGCTCTTTGCCAGGCTGGACAGAGGCTGGGGCACACTGCAGCAGTCTCGCAGGCTGATTTGATTGACCGATGGCTTGATAGCGGCCGACTCGAGGAATGGCTGTAGCCGGCTTGCGCCAAACTCGGACACCCCAAGCCTTCGTACCAGACCATCCTTGTGCAGTTTCTCGGCCAACTTCCAGGTTGCAAGCTGACTATCGACGGGCTCGGGAGAAGTCTCCTTCGGACCCCTGCTCTTGATCTTATCGGGGCAAGCTTCATTTTCTTCGTCAAAATATACACCAGGAAATGACACAACCAAGAGATCAACGCTGGGCATGTGCAGCTCCATCTGGACCAATTCAATGGCTTGTCGGAGGTGCTGCTCTCTGGCCGATGTGTCTTCGTCTGACAGGAAGAACATCTTGGCGGTTATATCGTATTGGTCCCGTTCTTCATGGAGAGCGCTGTTGGAAAAGTCGAGGCGTGGTATGTACAAAGACTTGCCGTCATCCGAGTATGAGACCCAGTTGACATTCTCATTGTCGTCTTGCGGACTATCCCCGGCTCTTGTCTGGGACAGCTCTCGGGCCTCTTGCCTTGCGCCCTCGAAGTTGTCGCGCAGACTCCAGGTGAGTTCGGTATGGGACTTGTCGGCGGCACCTGCACTCTGTTGGAGCATGGTGTTGCTGGGGCATGTAAGCAAGGGATACCACGATGCGGCGCGAGAGTATTACCCCGTAGATAGTATGATATTCTCGGCGGCCATTGCGGTAGTAGTGGATTTATAAGCGTAAAAATGTATGAGTAGGAAACACGCCGCACGCTCAGGACAAATAGGACATGTACGATGGAGCGGAGAGTGGGCAATGAGAGTACAATCAGACAGCAGGCTCGAGCATGAGGGCGGGTGTATGCAGCAGGCAGGTGAGGAAAGATGGAGGAAAAGTGACGGCGTAGTGAATTAATTCGAGGGAAGGCGCAACGCCGGAAAACCGATATCAAACACAATGCGCTTTCTTACACAGCACAAGACCGACGAGTCTCGATAAACCGATGCAACACATGGTGGCCATGGTTTGGTTCCAGATTTTCTGGCAACATCTTGATGAACATGTTCTCTAATACAAGTACATGTACCAAACTTGTCAGCCTCGTCGCATTATTATAGTGAGATTGCGCAAGATTGCCTATTATATTTAATGTGAGTAAGCCGACACTTGGCAGACGTCGAGTAACAAGTCCCTTGTGAGCCAAACAGCCAGACTGGAAACAGTCAATCAAGGAGGGGCATTCATTATTGAACACATTCCCAGTCACCACGACCATGCCCATCAAGTAGGTTGGTTCCTCCCTCGGCTGGGTTGTGCTCCTCTAACGCAGCATACAGATACTTGATCCTGCTGTCACGGCAAGGCAAAGTGGTGAGTTTGGTGTCTTGTGCTTGCAACAAGCAGCTAACTCATGGCCCAATCTCAGCGCCTCGCCAAATGGTTCACCACCCTGTCGCCCAAGGATAAGGCAAAAATCATCAAAGATGTCTCGCAGCTAGTCCTGGCTCGTCGCACGCGCATGTGCAACTTTCTAGAATACAAGGGTTGGTCGCCGAGTGTCCCCTACCTTTGTACCAATCCGCCGGCTGACTGATGATTGTGTCAAAAGATTCAAAAGTTGTCTACCGCCGCTACGCTTCGCTCTTCTTCATCGCCGGTTGCGCATCCGACGACAATGAGCTCATCACGCTGGAAATAGTCCATCGCTATGTCGAACAGATGGATAAATATTACGGAAATGTGTGCGAGCTCGACATCATCTTCAACTTCCAAAAAGCATACTTCATCCTCGACGAGCTATTACTCGCAGGAGAGATGCAGGAAAGCAGCAAGAAGAACGTACTCCGGTGCATCGGCCAGCAAGACAGCCTAGAGGACATGGAGGTAAGGCCCTCGCCCAACCAGCCTCTCGAATTTTCCATTCTGCTTTCTCTCTCATGCACATGGCTCTGGCATACTGACCCTATGATTTCCAGGTGGAAGACGATGCCATCACTCGCGTCATGTAGAGCGCAGCCTTTCAACAATGCCGTCGCCGTCTCTAGTAACCTTGAGGCTTTCGCATTTTACACACAGCATCTGGCGTTGCAACGGAACAGACAGGAGTTACTGGAGGGCTTGAGATTTGCATTTCGGACAAACGATACCACAACATGTGCACTACTAGCAATTGAAATGAGTGTCCCTCGCCATAGGCAGGGCTTCCGGGTCTTAGACCTGCTGCTCAATATAATGAACATCCAACGATGCCCTTTTCGGTTCAGGCTCTTGGTGTGACTCTGCTGCTGCTGTTGCTCTCTGTTCCTACTCTCGCTATTGCATCCGACACGATGATCTTGACTGCATTGATGGCATGCTGCGACATACTGACGATACACGATTTAGGTTTTGTGTCTCGAGCTCACGGGTCGACAAAAAAACAAACGAGACGAGCAACGAACGACAAGGAACCATGCAACAAGGGACCACGTTCTCGACATGTTTGGTTGTCCATACCTTTACACATGACAAGTCGAATGGTACCCAGCCTGCTGCATGTCCGGGGCCCGAGCTTTGATTGGCCGACCAACACGTCACGAATGCCAAACGGCCGAGGACGAGCAGCCGCAACCGGGGAAGGAGCCCTCGCACCTTCCATGAACCAGTCTCACCATCCGACGTCGTCCGTCTCATAACACCACTCTGCTCCTGCCGCTACTGCCACCAACATTCTCTTCTCTGTCCACCACTACCGACTTCTTATCTGGACCACCTATCGCTTCTCCAGCATCTGCGACACTGTCGTGATTGAGTCGATAAGCGAAACTCAACATCTCATAGCGCGAATACTCTAGTCCGTCGCATAGCCCCGTCGCGCTCTCCATCAACACACGTCGCATCACATCCCACCCGTCGCTTGTCCAACAGACTCTCGGACACGCATTGGCGAATATTCATACACACATTATCTTATCGCACCGCGTCGCTCCCGCCTAGCAACGGCGCACAACACTACACAATGAAGGTGAGATAAAGTCAACGCAATGCCATGACTCGTACCATGAGCCATTGCGATTATGCTTCCGCAATCTCGCAGTTTTGAATCGCCTGCTGACGGTCGTCCAGTACGTTCCACTTCGCGACTTTCAAATCATCACAGATGCTTTGAACTTCTCCACAACCGATCTCCACGTCATTGGCAGTTGCGATCTCTACACAACAAAAGCTGCCGGCAGCGACAAGAAGCTCTACAAGAACATCGAGAACGAGCTCGAGAAGGAACATGGAAACCTCGTGCGCCTGGCCGCGTCACTGTCGCCCCCGTCAGTCCCTGTCGACAGCAAAAAGAAGAGTCGCAAGCCGTCCGTACACATGCCCGAGATCGACCTCTCCCGCGACAGCCCCTTCGGCTCCTTCAACCAAATCAGTGCCAGACGCACATTTGCATATCTGATTGCGACACTAAACGCGTCGCATCCGGATTACGACTTTTCGCACATCCTCCGTCCCACCGACTTCCGAAAAACAACAGGCACAGCCATCAAGAGGAGTGTGGACAGCACCCTGACAAATATGCGCCCGCGCCGCATGTCTACTCTCCTATCACCTCATGCCAAATCATCTCTGAGTGCTGGCTCACCGCAAGGAATCACTTCACCAAATGTCGAATACGTATGGGGCGAATACATGTGGAGGCTAATTGACAAGGAGATGGACCTTCGCAACTGTGAGAAATTCCACTGGGATCCGGAAGACGATCCTTTCGAAGCAGAGAGCGCCCTGTGGAGCCAACACTACTTCTTCTTTAACAAGGAAAAGAAGAGAGTCTGCTACCTCAACTTCCGTGCCTTTAGCGTCTTGTCGCATTCACCTGCAAATGCCATGCACATCCGTACTGTGCCCATGGCCAATCCTGGTGTTGGTGCGGGGGCTGGCAAAAGGGCTCAATACTGGCTTGGCCACAGCGTTGACGATGACACTGTCGAAGACTGGCGAGAAGACGACGATGTCGAGTTCGAGGACACGATGAGCGTCAACAACGACAGCAATGAAGGCGAGTACAGAAGCGATCTTGACGACGTTCGCGACAAGCTTGAAGATGGCTATTACTTGTGGGCCGATGCGGCTGTCGATTCAAGTGATGCTTCTGGTTGGAACCCTCGTCACCCGCACCGGGGCTCCAGTGAAGGCCCGGCCGACGCCATGGAGATTTAATCAGCACGCATTTCTCCAACAATCCTTTGACGAACGCTGGACGTTGTTCTCTTCCTTGTTTATACGAAATTCTAATTCTGGTGTGGCTGGCTGGCTGGGAAATGGCGTTGAATCTGAATCGTGCTTCCTCGTTTTGAGAGCATGACGGTATTAGGCGTAGGCTGTTGAAATGGGAATGATCGAGACTGGATGGCCGCTGTGTTTATAGCGTCTATCCTATCTTTTACAATCAATGTTTGTTCTGCAGAGACCTGAAAGCACCTATGCTTCGTCCAGTACCTACCTCTATGTACCTAATGATCGAACCTTGATGTGAGTGACTGTCCAACGACAAGTCCGCCCATGGTATTGAAGATGGAAATATGACACGATGAAAATTATGATTAGGTACATGCAGTATCATCAGGCGGGAAATGACACGACAATGCATGGCTTCGTTACATGTAAGCATCATTCCCCTCACAGCGTCCGACTTGCACCAAGATGGACACCAGCGATGAAGAACAACAATCGACCTACACGGTGCTGGTAACAGGCGCCAACAGCGGGTTGGGCTTCTCGACCTGCTGCCGCCTCATTGACGAATTCCTGCACTCGCGGCCGCAAACACAGACACTGCACCTGATAATCACCACGCGCTCCGCCTCCAAAAACAAAGACACGCAGGCACGCCTGGGCCAACACCTGAAAAAGACGCTGGCCAAGTACGACAAGAGCACGGCAGGCATCAGTCGCGTCCTCGAACCTCGCATCTCCATCTCGGGCGAGCAGGTCGACTTGTGCAATTTGCGCAGCGTGAAAGAGTTGGGTGAGCGGTTGGTGCAGAAGGGACAGAGGCTAGATGTGCTGGTGTGTAATGCTGGCATCGGCGGGTGGAAGGGCCTGAACTGGCCGGCGGCGATATGGTCCATGATGACGGATTGGAAGCACTCGTGCACGTATCCGAGCTACAAGTTGGGCATGGTGGGCAGCCTTGCGCCGCAGAAGCAGCTGGAAGACCACAAGTTGGGAGAAGTGTTTACGGCCAATGTGTTTGGGCATTACATGCTGGCTCACTGGGTTGCGCCTTTGATGCAGGCATCTGCAGGAGAGCCTGGTCGCATCATCTGGATATCGAGCATCGAGGCCTATGCCCACGCGTTCAACCCAGAGGACCTTCAGGCCTTGGCTTCAGATGCTGCCTACGAGTCCTCCAAGCGCCTCACAGACCTGCTAGTCCTAACCTCCGAACTACCGTCTACCAACCACTCTACTACGACCTATCTCCAAGCCCAAGACAACAAGCCCCAACGGCCAAAGATCTATCTCGCCCACCCGGGCGTCTGTGCCACAGGCATCGCAGATCTGCCGCTGCTACTCTGGTACGCAATGCTCTTCGCACAGTACGTGGCGCGCTGGCTCGGCTCACCCTGGCACCCCGTATCCTCCTACCTCGGCGCCGTCTCCAGTGTCTGGCTTTGCCTCACTCCCCTGTCCACGCTCACCAGCCGAGAAGCCACCGAAGGCAAGGCCAAATGGGCAAGTTCGACGGACGTGTTTGGCAACGAACGCGTTGTGCGCACCGAGGTCGCAGGGTGGGGGTGGGGAGGTAAAGTTGGCGAAAAGGCCGATGGGAAGATGAGGTTGAGTGCGAATAGGTGGAGGGGTCAGGAGGTCGAGGTCACCAAGGAGTCGAGAGAGGACTTTGAGGTCTTGGGCCAGAGGGTGTGGAGGGATATGGAAGAGTTGAGGGTCTTGTGGGAGAAGAGGCTGCAGTGAGCAAGGCACAAGCACGTTACAGCATGGATTTTATCACTCGCTCGCGCTCTTTGAAACCCTCTTTGTCGTCCCTCTATTGATCCTCATCATATTCGGACTGTTTGGCGTTGTACATCAAAAAAATAAATTTGAGCAAAAAGAAACAACAATTCCACCCACTTCCAGAATCGAACCCAAACGCCCTTCTTTCCCCTTCTCCACACATCCCAAAAAGGAAATTTTCTCAAAAACAACAAAAGAGAAGGCTTGAAGAAATTTCAAACATTCAGTTGAGTTCCAAAGATTGCATAGGCACTGTACTTTTGCTCTCCATCCCTGTTTGAATTGGTAAAAGGCAAATTCGAAGTCAGAAATAATGGAAGAGCAGTGCTAACTGATTCTGTGATCTGACCAAATATATAGGTTACGAGACCTAGAATTTGGTGGGGGATGCTTGGCATGGATGGTTGGAGGTGACCCTGGCAGCTGGCTTCTTTGTACACTGAACTTCTGCTGAGCCAGTCTGGTGGGATTATTGAAGGACTTGTATAGAATGTATCTGTCCGTCTATATGGTGACTCTAAAGATGGCTCGGATCTTCAGGTATAGTGAGTTAAGCAGCAGTCTTATCTATAAAACATATATTGTACTAGAAAGCAACTAGCTGTCTTTCGTGGCATCAATCTAATCTCTAACTGCAAGCAACTTATTAGAGAAATTCTTCTCTCTTAGCGCGTTCACATTCTCTTCGCTAGCAAAGCACGCCCATTATGTTTTTTTTCTCCCAGCAATGGAAAGAGAAAGAGAAAGTATGCCTTACGTGATTGTCACCAGAGCGTAATTATTGATCGATTGGTCCGAGCAGATTTGTCAGAACAAACGACGACGCCCATAATTTTTTTCTAATCTTCTGGCAAAAAGGGCACACGAGCAGAAAGAAATAAGAAAAAAGACTTCAGGAACATCTTTACAGTCGAAGGAAAAAAAAAGAAAACATCACAAGCAGAAAAATAAAAATAAACAATGGTAGGTCGGAATGAGCAAAGAAAAGAACAAAATATAAAAAAGATGCTGGGAAAAAGATGACACCAATCTTCTACTTGATGCAATACCTAGGTTAATGGACTTTCTTTGGAAATGCAGGTGCATGCCGACGCGACCAACTTTGACTCGAATGTCACCAAGCAAGAAGCCTATGCCCAGGTGATATCGCAGGCACGAGGGCTCTTCCATGATCAAAGAAATTGGGTATGTCCGTCCTCCGGTCTTCATTTGTTCCTTTCTCGACAGACAGACATCCCATGACCTTCTTCTCCTTTCATACTCCTCCATCTACCACACACACACACACACACACAAAAAGAGACGAATGATACCATGCAAACTTGGAAACAAAAAAAATATGACTCGGTTGACTAACACGTTCCTCTGGTGAAGGTCTGGTAAGCACCTTTCATCCATCCATCCAAAAGATAGGATACCACCATCTCTTCTTTACCGAAAAGCAAACAAAAAAAAACTCACACTCTCCCTCTCTGCTTAAACAGCAACCTCTCCAACGCCGCATCCCTCCTCTGGCACTGCCTCCACGCCCTCCCATTCCCCTCCAACCAAACAAACTGGGCCGGCTTCTACGTCCTCGACCCTGCTGTGCCCAACCAACTGATCCTCGGACCTTTTCAAGGCAAAGTCGCTTGCCAGACCATCAAGTTCGGGAGGGGCGTCTGTGGCGTTGCGGCTAAGCTTCAGGAGACGCAGGTCGTGGGTGATGTGGATGCGTTTCCGGGACATATTGCTTGCGACTCGGAGAGCAAGTCTGAGATTGTTGTGCCCGTGATTCAGGACGGCAAGGTCGGTGTCTTGATTTCTTTTTTCTCTTATATTCTTGTTTCTTTGTTTCTTTCCTTTTTTTTTGTTTTTCTTTGTTCTTGGCTGATGCGGTAATATCAGGTCGTTGCCATCATCGATGTCGACTGCGCCGTCAACAACGGCTTTGACGAAGAAGACAAGAAAGCACTGGACGAGCTGGCACGCTTAATTGCCGCTTCTTGTGACTTTTGAGATTGCCCGTCCTGTTGACTCCAAAAAAAAAACCCCCCCCACTGGGCCATAACAGAAAAAGGCGGAGTGCTGGGGACGAGAACCAAAACATTCTTCTTTCATCAAACCCAGAATCTTCCCTTTTTTCCCCTTTCCCAACACCTTGGTTAGGAAGAAGGCTCTTAGTCAGTTATCCGTCACTGTTTTTTTTTTCTTCTTTTGGCTGTTGTTGGAAAAGGGCGAGAGACAAGACTGAAATGCTCTGAGGGAGTGTGCTGGCTTGATGATGGAATATAAAAGAAAAAGCCTATGCAGAGATGGGCGGACCGCGGGAAACCTTTTTTTTTCCAATCCGGAAGAAAGGTGTCCTGGAGGGTACTTTGAGCAAAAGAACGGCAAGATGCAAATTTGTTATTGTCATGTTTTTGTATTCTGGGTATCTGACGATGCTGGGTAAAGAAACAGGCGAATGGGGAAAGTAAAAAAAAAACAAAAAAAAGAACACCAGGTCCGAAAATGCCACAGAAATCGATTTTACCCTCCAAAAGAACGCCTTTTTGGTAGAAACTCCAGCAACACCATTCCAAATGCTAGAGAGAGAGAAAACGGGAACAAGAGCGAGAAGCCATGCTCACTTCTCGGGCGCATCGGGCAGTCTCTCAATGACATACTTGCCCTTTGCCACATTGATAATGGGCACACCGGGAATCTTCCTCAACCTCCTCTTCAAATCCCTATCATTGGTAGCAACAAGATAAACCCTGTGCTTGAGCACCCTATCCACAAGGCAATCATCAGCATAGGTGCCCTTGTGACTGCACTCCAACCTCTCCCAGCGCTCGTCACGAGCAATCTTGAGCGCGATACGGTATTTGGGCCCGAGTTTTTCCAGCTCGGCCATGACGCACGAGGTGATGATGGGTCTGCACGAGGCGTACAGGCAGTCCATCAGCGAAGGCAGCAGCTCGAGTTTGTTGTGCACGGTGTGGGAGAGGAAGTTTGTGTCGACGAGGACTTGGTAGGGTGCTTGGAGGGCCGTGTTGTGTTGGAAGAACATTGACGAGGGCGCTTGTGGGCTGTGAAGAAAGACGTGTTAGCGGGATGCATGCAAGAGGGTGTGGAGATGCAGAGCAGACGTACATTTCTCGTACTACATCGTCCGAGGCGCTCTTTTTGGCCTTGTCCTCGCCCGTGACTTGGTTCTTCTTCAGACGGGCATCGCGCTGTCCGATGACCCGCTTGACCTGGGCGAACTTGCGCGTCTTTTTCTGCACTCCCATGTTGTTCGTGTGGTTGTATGTATGCGCTCGGTCGATGTGTAATGGCTGGCCTTTGTTGGTGCGTCGTTCCTTCTTCTTTTGGCGGAGGTAATAATTAAGTATTTTTTGGGCGGTCGTAACTTCCTCTTTCTTTGGCTTATCGATAACGCCCAAATCGTTCCTTCTTTCCCCAAATTTTGGAAAAAGTCGGGAACGCCATCCATTCTTTCCCTGGAAATATACACAGCAACACAGGAACAGCAGAAGCAAAGATGCCCAAAGTAGTCGGAGGAGACGCTCGTCAAATGAGACGCCACAACCCCTTGACCGAGGACTACATGCCCTCGCACCCCAACAAGCAAAAAGCGCCCAAGCATAGGTCGGGCAGGAAGAATGCCGGCGACGAGGACGACAACGAGCAGCAGGCATACATTGACTCGAAAGCGTCGCGGAAAATCATCAGCCTGGGCCAGTCGCTGACAGCAGAGGAAGACGCCGAGCTCGAGGCCCTGCGACCGCAAAAGCCGTCAAACTCGGCCTTTGAGTTTGAATCAAGACTGCGCCAGGAAGAAGAAGAGGAGGATTCAGACGGCGAGGCTGCCATTCCAGACGATGACGAGGCATGGGGCGACGAGGATGATGAAGACGTCGAACAGGTCGAGGTCGACCCCGAAGACCTGGCCATGTTCAACAAGTTCAACCCAGAGTTTGACCCGGCCACACTGCTAGCACCACAAGGAGACGATGGCATGCAAGAAAACACCAACCTCGCCGACCTGATTCTGGAAAAGATTGCCCAACACGAAGCCAGCCAGGCTCAAGGACGTCGCATAGTCGGTGGCGGTGCTCCCGAGGACGCCATTGAGCTGCCGGCAAAGGTTGTCGAGGTCTACACCCAGTGAGTGTCTCGCATTGCTCAAACAAACGCATCCAAAACTGACACGACGACCATCAGGATCGGCATGATCCTCAGCCGCTTCCGCTCTGGCAAACTGCCCAAGCCCTTCAAGATCCTGCCCACGCTGCCTCAATGGGACACTCTCCTCTCCATCACCCGACCAGACCAATGGACCGCAAATGCCACTTACGAGGCCACACGCCTCTTCATCTCCTCACGCCCAGCCGTCGCCCAAGCCTTCATCCGCGACATCCTCCTCGACCGCGTGCGCGACGACATCCGCGAGACCAAAAAACTAAACGTCCACCTCTACAAGGCCCTCAAGAAATCCCTCTACAAGCCCGCCTGCTTCTTCAAGGGCCTGCTGTTCCCTCTGCTGGCCAGCGGCACCTGCACCCTGCGCGAAGCCCACATCATCAGCTCCGTGCTCGTCAGAGTCAGCATACCAGTCCTGCACTCGGCCGCCGCCATCCACCGTCTCTGCGAGATCGCCGCCGAGCAAATGGCGGACAACCTCGAGGCCGGCGGCGCCACAAACATCTTCATCCGCGTGCTGCTGGAGAAAAAATACGCGCTGCCCTACAAAGTCGTCGATGCCCTCGTCTTCCACTTCCTGCGTTTCCGTGCCCTGGCCGACGAGAACGGCGTGCTCAGCGCCAAGGTCGCCGCTGACAAGCTACCTGTGCTGTGGCACCAGTGCTTCTTGGCCTTTGCCCAGAGGTACAGGAACGACGTTACCGAGGACCAGAGGGAAGCTCTGCTGGATCTGTTGTTGATCAAGGGCCACAGGGCCATTGGGCCTGAGATTAGGAGGGAGCTGTTGCAGGGCAGGGGCAGAGGCGTGCTTGCGCCGGAAGCTGCTGCTGGAGTTATTGATGGTGATGATACTATGATGGATATTCAGTAGATTTTTTCTTGTCTTTTTTTTTCTCTCTCTCTTTTTGCATATATTCCATCTATTTGTTCTATCGGTATGGGAAAAAAGGAACGACATGAAACGTTTTAAAAGGGCCTTGGGCGTGCTTTACAGTTAGAGGAAGTCTTTCTCTATTCATTGTTGTTCAATGAGGTTTCATTCAGTCTCCAGAGAGAGTCTTCGTGTGTACTGTCAGAGAGAGGGGGGGGAAATGTCTTTTGCATAAAGAAAAAAAAGGAAGAAGAAGAAAAAATAAATCTATACTTGACAAAATAAAATACTGACTGACTGACTGACTGACTGACTGACTGACTGACTGACTGACTGTACGCCCCCGTTCCAACAAAAACATATATAAAAAAAAAGAAAAAAGAAAAAAAGCCAGTTGTGAAAAGAAAAAGAAAATAAAACCCCCCCGCCATAGCAACTTGTTAATACAACAACCCATGCAGCAGTTTTATCACGACGGCCACAAGCACCTCCTTAACCTCCCAACCGACCGACTCCTCGCCAAAAAAAAGAAAAAAAAAAAAAAAAAAAAAGGCAAACGCTGCATACCATGCATGCATTCAGCATTGCACTCGGTTCATTACCTATCAATCCATCCGAGAGGCCACACGGACAAAACACCTCTAAACCGTCATGTAATGCCATTCCAACCACACACAAAAAAAAAAAAAAATTAAAACGCCAAAAGTTCTATATCTCTTTCTTTCTTTCTTTGTCCCTCCCGGCCCCATAAAAGACCAGAGTTGGAGGAGAGCGGAAAAAAAGGACTAAAAGACATGTTCGCCAATTCATAAAACACATTAAATGCCAACCGCGTCGCATCTATTCATGCCTTGACAAATCTGTCCGCAGAGCTTGCGTGCGGCGAATTGAGCCGCACATCCTTTGCCGGGATATCCTCGAATGCAGTGCCGGATGTCTTGATGTCCTTTTCGGCTTTGAGCGACCCAGCGGCGGCTCCTTTTGTCTGTTTCAGAGCTTGGTCGATCCTGCCTTGTGGCTTTGGTGGGGCCTTCTTTGCTGCCGGCTTTTTCGTGGTGGCTTTGGCTTTCGTTGGAGCCTTGATCTTGATGGTAGTCTTTGTTTTTCCTGCCAGCAGGTTGAATGCGGTGGCCTTCTTCTCGGCGCGTTTTGAAGGCGTTTCGGCAGCAACAAGATCTTCCTCTTCGGTGAAGTAATTGTCGACGAAATTTTCGTGCCGCTTGCCAGTGATGGGAGTACTTGCCGGTGCTCTTGGAGAAGGCATAGGAGTGAAATCCTTTGGAGGAGCCTTGAACGTCCTCGAAGTTATCGGGATATGCGGCTCCTTCTGACGGGCCCTGTCCAGGCTCTCGTCTGTCACTGGTATGCCAACATCTGGCTCGTCCCATTGTCTCAAAGCGGCATGTCGGGCAACCTCGTCGCAAGTGCCTCGAATCACAATATCCCAGCAGTCCTCAAACTCCTTGCCAGACGGCTCGGGCTCTGCATTGATCCAGATGGCCACACCGTCTTTTCGGTCGCGCACAGTTGCACACATTTCGCGCACAATTCTTTTGACCCCAGGGACTTTCAGAGTCGTGCCTACCACGATAATTGCATCCGGTCGCTTGCGCAGATCCTCGCGTGTGACAGCTCCAATGGCTTCATCGTCCGGGTTGTGTTCGTTGTACAGGACCATTCGTGGGCGCAGCATACCAACGCCATGGCTTCGTTTTCCAGCAACTTCAGTACGGACCCTGTTAAGTTCCTCACAATTAGTGCAAACAGGTGGGACGGGCCCGTCGAAGAGTTCTGCATGAAAGTCGGAGAGCTCGTGGCATTTTGAGCACACCATTTTGTCGAGCCCACCGTGCAGTTGGATTGTCTTTGGCCACTTGCCGTCTTCCTTGCGCAGAGGAATACGCGTTGCCAAAGGGTCTATTGACGTGTCAATTCCGTCGACGTTTTGAGAATAGAGTCGCAAGAGTCGATCCTGCTGTGCGAGGGTTGCGAGCATTTGGTGGAATGGGGTGGGGCGGGCGGACTTTGTCATTTGTGACATCTCTCGGACCATTTGGTGGAAGGACGCGGTCGAGTCGGCATCTTTGTAGACGTGCGATGCGTCAAACATGTCCTTCCCAGAGCCTTTGAGGTTGTGCTGGGCACGCAGCGAGTTGAAGAGACCCGTAGATGATCGGAAGTCAGGGACTGTAGAGCGTGAGTCACGTGCCGGTGAGGATGGAGGTGCAAGAAAAACAGGCGGGGAAAGGAGGGAGCCGAGACTTACTGCCAGCCGAGACGGAGATGCCAGCGCCGGCGACGACGACAATCTTTTGTCGCTTGTGCAAGACGTTGAGAACGCGATCCAGTAGAACCCTTTCGTCGGGGCGCAACGTGCTGCGTAAATCAAGGTATTCAGTAGTGCGGACGGGCTTTTCGCTCATCCGGCGTCGTTTTGCCGGGCGCGGTTCGTCGGAAGCGTTCATACGGTCGTCGGGGCACGGCGAAGCGGATTGCGACGAGTGCTTGGAGCGGGGCGGAGATGGATAGGGATTCTTCTGATATTCTGGAGGGGGAGTAGGCGACTTGGGCGAGCTCAGCAGCGAGCTGACGTCCGAGTCGTAGTCGTCCATAGCGGCTGGTGGTCGGCGACGAGCAGCAGGAAGAAGAGACGAGAAGCTAAAAGGAGTCGAAAAAGAGCTCAAAAAGCCGCGGTCGATTCCACAATTACCAGGCAATAGCGACCATTAGGAGAACACAAGGGTGAGAGTGAACAACTGCGAGTCGTGAGGAAGGAACGACAAAGGACGGCAAGCGCGAGAACCTGGCAGAGAGCGGAGAAGCTGCCCTGCAGGCAGGCTGTTTGTTTGGCTTCCCGGCCCCATCGCCGTCGAGGAAGTGACTTCATCCTCGCGCCTTGGCACGAATCGCAACATACCTACCTATTCATTCCATTCCTGCCATTCTTTGCTGCAAATTCTTATCAATCTGCTTCATTGGTTTCTTTTGCGCTTTGCTGCCATGAATTTCTGCACGCCAGAGTGACTGGAGTGCTGGCTTTTCGCTCACAGCGATTCGGGCTTCGTCTTGGCTGGTGGTGTGATCGTTCGTGTGGAGCCTGCATCTTTGCCAGGGTCGAGAATCGTTCTCGTACAAAGACAAATGGGGAGGCGTTTTTAACATTGCATGTGCAGCAACAGTGTCGAGACTCGAGCATGAGTACGCTCTAGAGCAGAAAACACAATAGAGTAAATCTCAGTCACTTTCTGACAACACGTTTGTTTCGTTTGTTTCAGGTGCTAAACCTCCATCTCACATCATCATCACCTTCCCAGTCTCCTTGGTTGCCCTCTATACCTCGCTGTCTCTCTTCTTCCAAAATAGCATCTCTCTTCTTGTTCTCCTTGTTCAACACCCACAGAGTCGTCAGACCCACAAGAACATTCGCGCACAGATAGCCCAAGGCGAAGGAATGTCCAAGCACATATCTCGGGGCCGTCTCTGTTCTATAAAGTTGCGTGCCCAAAACTGCCCCTAGATTTCCAATAGTAATCTGCAACGCACCTGCTGTTGCTCGTTTTGTCTGTCCTGACACGTTGATAGCTGGTAAACTCAAGGCGAGTGCTGTGGAAGGGTAAATTCCCGCAGCGGCGAAGAATGTGCCAACGTACGAGACAGCTGGGTGTTGCTTTGGGTGTTTGTTGGCAAGCAAGATGATGTAGCCGATGATGGCCACTGAGGAAGAGATTACGATGAAGACGTTTCGGCGGCGGAAGCGCTCGGCTGTGACGGCCCAGATGACGGTTATTGTTGTTGCTACGGCGTAAGGTGGGATTGTGAGGAGCTGGGCTGATGAAGCTTTGTATCCGAGACTAGCAATGATTGATGGCTATCTTTCTGTTAGCATCCGTCTCTGACATCTATCCTTGATGTCTGGTGGTGGATGGAATATCAACATACCAAGAACAGGGAAAGTGTGTACAGGGGCAGACTCAGAGTGTGGAAATGCGCACAGTACAACCACACTTTGATATCTTTGAATGCCTTCCAGACCTCGGACCATTCGAACTTTTCGCTGTTGGAAGCATCGCTGTCGGCCTTGAGGCGTGCAGTCACGAATGCCTTCTCGCTGGGCGACAAGAAAGTGCTCTTCTCAGGCCAATCGGCAATGAACCAGTAGGCGGCTACAGCGATCACACAAGTCGCTATCCCCTCCTGTAAGATTGAATGTCAGCATGGTTTGTCAACAGGCCAAAGAATAAAAGAGATACTAACAATGATGAAAATCCACGCCCAACCACCCAGACCAGCTGTCCCTCTCATAAATCCAATGCCCTTTGTTCGCAGGTCAGTAGGTCTTTCTTCTGCGTGGAGCAGAGATCAGAAGGATGGAGTAGCTTACATAGGCCAAGATACCTCCAAAGGCACCAGCCAAACTTGCAGCAGAGAAGAACAATGCAATTCTATATGTTCGTTCCTCTCGCTTGTACCACATGGACAAGTAGAATACGACTCCAGGAAATAGCGCGCCCTCTGCAATGCCTAACACAGTCCTGATTACGAAGAAGCCAGTCTTATTCACTAGAATGCCCTGCAAGGTGGTAACAAGACCCCAAGCAAAAGTCACGCTCGACAGCCAGATCCTCGGTCCTATACGCTTGAGTATCACATTCCACACCACCTCCAACGCAATGTATCCGATGAAGAAGACGGTGAGACCAGTCAGATACTCGTTTCCAGTCATGTGGAGGTCTTTGACCAGGCCATCGAGACGTGCGTTGGCGACATTGCTGCGGTCGAGGAAGGACACCAGGTACAGGAGAGAGACACCGGGGAGTAATCTCCAGTCGAGCTTGCGGACGAGGGACCTTTCGTTCACATCCACGAATTCGGCGGAGGTGACGGATGATGGGATCTCGGGAGATTTGCGTTCGTCTGCACCATCGATGTGGTTTTCTACATCGGCCATCGTTCGAGGTTCTTCGTGAGAGGGACGGAAGAGGACGAGGCAACGAACAGACGGGAGGAGAAAAGTGCAACGGATTGTAAAGAAGGACGAAAAGAGATATACGAGGATCTTAATAACCTCTTACGACCTACCGTTGCCGACCGACTAGGACGAGATTCATGAGTTTACCCTGCACCATCCCACTATAATCTGACGTCTTCAAGCCACCCATAGGGCTTCAACTGCCTTACCACGAGGTGAATCAACGCGCGGGATGCAATATATCACTGCGGGCGAACACCCCGGAATTCAGTATTGTACACGTTGACCAATGAGCATGTGAAATCATCAAGGTCAAAGGGGTGCATGGTCCAATTTTTGCTTGTCTGCGGTGCTTGCATCTTTCTGCCCTGCGATGTCGTGATTTTGGAGAACGGCTTCCAGGCCGCCAATCATCACAACGCAAGCACCTCAAGGTTGCATCACCGCACTCAGCATGGGGAAATCTGAGCCACAGTCTTGAATCTCGATGATCACGAATGCGCCATCGTTCTAGAGAGTCTTGGAATGTCATGACTGCGGTTCCTGCAAGAAGGACGGTGCGAGTTGATCGCAGATGCCGAACAAGATGTGGTCTCGGGGAGAGAGGCTTTGTGCAATTGAGCTTTGTTTCACGGAACTTATGCTCACGATGCATAACTCTGTTGGACCTCATTTCTCTCCTGGACCCACAAATATTATTCATGAGAGAAAATGCATACATCCAAACTGATGCAACAAAAGGACTTGACGAGGATGTGTTTTTATCTGCTTCAGCTAACGAACTTGGTATCTTTTTCGACCACAACAGTGAGCTTCTACCTCAAGCTCTCATCCCAATGAACAGTATGGCCTGAACAATATTGACATTCTTTCTGCTCTGGGCCTACGGCTGACCGAAATCACATCATGCGGGCCTGAGCAATGCGACGTGCCAGCTCGGCTTCTCCAGTGAGAGTGCGGTCAAGGCGAGGGTTAAACATGACCGCGGAACGGATGGCTTGACATCTGGTGCTGTAAATTTGGTCGAATCCTTTGGCTAAGTCCATCATACTGAGATCACTGAAGTTGCGCTTGATACTCTCGGCTGTCTCGTCAAGTCTCTGGCCATACTGGTCCCTGGCGAGGTCGTCGGCTTTGGGCAGCTCGAGTCCGAACTTGGCATGAAGACGCTGGATGACGTTGCTAGAGACGTCGCCAAAGATGTGGAAGTTCTTGATGTGGACGCTGAGCTTGGTGATGGCGTCGGCAATGTTGTCACCGTGAAGGAAGATGGCCTTCATCTCTTCATGATCAATGTCCTGCATCTTTTTGGTACGAGGATCCAGGGCCCAGACGCAGCGAGCTTCCTTGTGAGCGGCCAGACCATCACAATCAGCGCGCATCTCGTCAATCTCATCGGGGTAAGAAGATGTGTAGCGGATAGTCAAACATTCGAGGCCGTTGCCAGCTTCGTTGAGTTTGTTGACAATCTTGTTCAAGGTGCGTTTGACATCAGCAACACCTGCCTTGTAACCGATGTGAAGAGGAGAGAAGCGATCCGTGCGGATTACAAGCTCAATCTTCTGGGCTTGGGCGAGTACAGGATAGAAGGGTGCATCGGTAGGGTTAGCCTCGTCGATGAAGATGAGAAGTGAGTTGTTGGACCAGAAGACTTCCATGAGCTCCTCTGAGACCTGCTTGTTTGCGAGCAGAAGTCCATGAGCATCCTTGAGAGGCTTGAAACCGAAAATGGCGGTTTTGGTGTTAACCTTGCTTTCAACAAAATAACAACCACCGGGAGCGGC
This sequence comes from Aureobasidium zeae, assembly GCA_017580825.2. Taxonomy (NCBI): domain Eukaryota; kingdom Fungi; phylum Ascomycota; class Dothideomycetes; order Dothideales; family Saccotheciaceae; genus Aureobasidium; species Aureobasidium zeae. The sequence continues at coordinate 694,782 of JAGFJS020000008.1, forward strand.
CATGAGGCGATGGTCCATCACGGCAACTTGGTTGCGGAATCCGATCTCGTTGCGACGGTCGGCAGTGGGATACTGACTATCCGACGCGCCTCCGGACGAAACGATCTTTTCCACCTGGGCCTTCATGTCCTCATAGCAGACTTGATCATCGGAAGTGTATCTGGCAACGACAAGCTCCTTGTAAATCTGCATTGTCCAAAGTCAGCCATCCATAACGACAGCACGAGACATGTGGTTGAATCACCTGCTTGCGCAACTCGAGAGGAAGTCCCAAGAAGTTGAAGACACCGGGACGCAAAGGCAGAACCGTCGAGCAGGTGATCTTGTGCACCATCCAGTGAGCCTTCTGACAGGCACGATTGCATTAGTGAATGGTAGTGCACTTTGCACATCTGCGAGTGCCCTTCTCGCGGCAGGCGCCATATGCACACAGTACAGCCATGGATGGTGATGAGCTTGGAAGAGGGAAGTGGGATGAACCTTCTTGATCAGGGATAGGGATGATGATGACCTCGATCAGGGATGATGATGACCTCGATCAGGGATGATGATAACCTCGATCAGGGATGATGATAACCTCGATCAGGGATGATGATGACCTCGATCAGGGATGATGATAACCTTGATCAGGGAAGAGAGAGGCAGAGATTCTGATTAGGTGATTTGTTTTGATGGTGAGTGGAAAGTGAGTTAGGTATTGTTTGCAGCAAACGAACGCATTGAAGACGCTGCAACTTCCCGCTTGATTGATGAAATGGAAGAAAGGAGCAATCCAGAGACAGCAACACATCTATCTTATATATCTCTCTGATACAGTTCATTCTTCAATACCGGCTCTTTCACAGCTTCGCAGCCATGCCCACATCACCCTTCAATTTGAGCCCAGTCAATTTCTCCAACTCATCAACAGCCAAATCACTCTTGCCCAACTCAACCTTGACAGTCCTCATCCCACACTCCCTTGCCATCCTCAAATTCGTCCCAATGTCATCAAAGAATACAATATCCCCCGCCTTGACCCCTTTGCTCTTGACAAGTCTATTCAACTCACCAATTGTATGCTCGTAAATCTCTCTATCAGGTTTCCTCATCCCCACATGCGCAGAACTAACAAACAAGTCAAATGTCCCCTTCAACTCGGCATGAAACCTGCCATCCGCAGAAGCAGCATCGTTGAAAGCGTGGCCATCCGGGAAAATAGACGTGTTGCTTAGTGCAGCAATCACAAAATCGGCTTTGCCGCCATCGACCGCTTTTCGCAGTTTTTGTAGCGCAGGCCACATGTAAGGATCGGGTTTCCGCGACACTCGCATCATTTCCCAGTACAGCTTTTCGGCATCAATTTTTGGCGGCGGGGGAACCAGGAACGCCGCTTCCTCTGCCGCTTCCCCTGTACTTTCTTTGCGGGAAGCAGAAAGTTTCTTCATGTAGAATTGACGCCAGAGTTTTTCGTTGCCGCAGAGATCAAGAGTGAAAAGGTGGAAGAATTGGCTGTCCAGTGGTATTTGCCCGCGTTCGAGCTTGGCCCAGGCACCGGTTTTGCCAGAGGCACTGATGGCCGTGTTGATCCAGCCGATGGGAATATTGTGCGCTTTCTCGTAGGCGAGGATGGCGGCCATGGGAGACACGACCTGTAGATCAACTCAACTTGATTAGTAGTCTGATAGAAAGGAATGCACAGAAGATGAATAAGGGAGCTTTACGCAGACGCCACCAATGTCAAAGAGCAGGACTTTGGGCCGTGATGATGAAGACGCCATTGCTTTATGAATCGCTATATCGCTGAGTAAGAGCAATCTGCATACAAAGTGGTTACACCACTTGAGGCCACTGAAATGCAAAAGTCTTGGATGATGCTGGTCCAGTGGTCCGAGGTCGTCTGTCTCTCCGCATCATCAATCACCTTGGTGGAGATGCCTCGGCTCAGATAAAAAATATAGTTACCTACATATCAAGCACAAAGGAGACTCTGGCTGACATACGGCAAGTCTTCGAGATCAAGTTCAGATAGGACGCTGGATAATAAATTTTGAATGTCATTGCCATGATTCAAGCATGTAAACATTAAACTACTACCACACTCGAAAAGGGATAGATAACAAGCATCCGCCTTGGATGCCAGAACACCGCACCATATCTATCTATGCTAGTTATCCGTCCAATTCATTCCAACCCATCCGACCTTCAGTTCTCAACCAGACCGAGACTGGGAGTTACTGTGTTCACAAAAACGCCGAGCCATAAAATAAACAAAAGATCACATGCCGCTCTCCTACACAGAAGGCACAATGATTTCTCTTTCACCATCCTCAAGACTGCCGTACCCGCTATCCTTCTCCTCGTCGTCCTTCCAGCCGCCGACGCGCTTGCTGACGCCAAGACAAGATTCGACGATTGTGGCCTTTTGCTCACGGCTCAGTCCGGCAGTCCTGGCCGCGCGAGTGCCAATCCAAACTCGGAGATTGCCTGCTAGATCGTCCAAGCCGATCTTGCCGCTGTTGAAAAGCAATGCATCGGACGAGAAGACTGACATCACCTTATAAGCAGCGACAGCCGTGAGCAGAGTGATCTTGTTGGGCATAAGATGCATCGAAGACAGAACCGAGGCGGCTTGCGCACGAGCTGATGTGGGATTCGTAGGTGAAGCGATGGATAGGATCTTCGCAAGTGTGAGAGCAGTGTGCGTGTCTGGGGACACTGGTGTGTGTGTGATCATGTTTGAAGGCATGTCTGTAACTTGGTTGGACATGGTCGTCGGCAAAGTGTTCAGCGCAGCGATGATGTTTGTCCCCCGGTCTTGGTCAAGGAGAACTGCCTTTGCCACATGGGCACGGGTCTCGGTACCGGACGCGGGGGGCGCAATCTTATTTGCCAGATCAACGAGATACGCCAGATCGGCGCCAACAGTGGTATCCGGGTCAAGTGCACGAGCGAGGACTGTGTCTATGGTCATGTTGGCGAACCAAGCGGCGACGGCATCGAGGGGCGACCTGATAGCATGGTCCTCTACCACACTATCCATGGCTTGGTTGGGAGCAGCCTGTTCAGCACTGGGTCTGTTCCAGGTAAGGTTGTAAGCGCGTTGAATCATTTCGTCAGTCAGAACGTCATCGCAGTCGAGTTCAATCAACTCGGCCAAGTAACCAGGCAGACTCTCAATCTTGTCGTCGGCAATCTGCTTCTCGGTATATTCGCCAGCAGCAAGAGCGTGCTGTTGCTTGCGAGCAGAATCCCAGTAGATTCTGCCAACCCTCGCGGTAAAGTCACGGAACATGAACATGTTGCCGTAGCCAGCATTGGCGACTTCCCAGAAGAAGATGCGGAAATGCACAGCTTTTTGCATGAGACGGATCGGAGAGTCTGGCAGGGTGCCGGAAGCCATGAGAGTGAGCAGGAGGCGGTAGTAGCTGACCTCGGCGTCTCCGCCTGCGAGCTGGGCGTCAATAGCGATGTCCCACGCCTTGACACGAGCGGCTTCATCGTCAGGAGTTTTGCCAGATACACGCGAGTAGAATTCGGAGCCAACGAGGCGGCGAAGACTCAGCATGATCATTTTGCATGTCACTGAAACGACCTCGAGCAAAAAGTGGCGCGGCATCCAAACACTCTGCACAGCGGTGAGCCAGGCTTTCCGACGGACCTCGACGGGCGAGGCCAAAGACGGTGCGGCTGTAAGGAAAATGCGAACAGATTGCTTAGGCTTGGGTTGAGGCTTGGAGCGTATAAGAGGGAGGATGATGTAGAGGAAGGCGCCGAAGACAAGGAAGGATTTGAGAAGCGGTAATGCGGCTTGGGCAGACTGGCCGTAAGCAGCGTGTGACGGAGAGGTGAAGAGTTGGCCGCGTTTGAGCAGATGCATGGGAGCGGCGAACAGGCCTCTGCCTTGGGTTGAGTGCGAGTCCTGTTCTTGCTCGTGGAAGCCCTCCATGACCATGAGAGCAGCCAACGACCCGACCATGAGTTTGCCGACGAAGCCGTTCCCTGCGCCTTGGGCGTTGACGAGATTGCCTTGAGCAGGCTGGGCGGTGGTTTCCTGGGCTTCATAGCTGGGCTGCGAGTGTTGCTGCATGTATTGGTCCGGGTTGACACGCCTCGACGCCTGAGAAGCGGTTGACTGCTGGCGTGAACGTCCGCCAGGAAGAGCCGGTGTTAGTGTTCCACTGTGTCGCTGGGAAGCAGCGGCAGTCGTCCTGGCCATTGCCTTTTCCATGTTGGACATGCGAGCTTGAAGGTCGGCCAGTTCGTCGGCCTGTGTCTTGTTTCTTTTTTCCAGATGCTTGATGTATTCGGTAGCTTTGGCCAGAACCGTGGCTTTGTTCAGCTTGTGTGCCGGTGTCAAGCCTTCCAGATCCTCCGAGTCATCGTTGCCGCTTGGTCGCGACATGGCGCGGAGACTGGGCACGCTGTCACGCAGTTCTGCAATCTTGTCATTCAAGTTGTTGCGGTATCGCTTCTCGATGACGTTGTGCGACGTCTTCTTGATTGGAGGACCACCATCCTCAGGGCTCTGTTGTTCTTCGTCACTGTTCGAGACCTTCCGCTTCCTGCCGGCCTTCTTCTTCACCGGCTGTTCTGAGGCGGTCGGCGATGTGCTGGTGCGGGTGTGTGGTGTGGAGGATGGACTGCTGCGATTCTGGCTGGCGCTCGATGTCGATGCCGGATAGTCGTTGCTGGCCAGGATGATGGGAGCCAGCAGGTCACTCGGCTGCGGCGCATCAATGTTCTGTCCAACGGGAGGCCACAGTGCTGGCTCCTTTGGGCCTGGGTTGAGATGGTCGACCAAAGGCTGCAGAGAGGTCGAGTCGGCGCCAAAGAGAAAGGGCAAATCGTCTGGCTTGGCGTCGGTCTGGCCAAAGTCGAAGGCAGCCGTGTCGCCGAAAGAAAAGTCGCCAAAGCTTGTCGTGTCGTCGCCGACAATCAGTGGAGGCGCAAGTGTGTTGTCGACGCCGTGGGCAGGGAACTGGTCCAGATTGAGGTTGGTGTCTTGCAAGGGCGAATTATTGCTCGTCTTTGTCGAACTGTCGGGCGACACGGCGTCTTGGCCGGGATCCCATCGCAGCCACTCGGCCCATTCGTCAGGGTTGTCGGGCACTGCAGACGCGCCAAAGTCCCAGTCGGCAATCGTTGTGTCCATCTATCTCTTTGCGTTTTGTATTGAACAGAGAAGTGGTGAAGGGCGAGATGGAGACCAATCTGTGGACCCTGGAGCGATGCGACAGCTGCAAGTCAGCAAATCAGACCACAATGAGAAGGAGCCAAGCCCCCCTCGCGACAGGAACGACCACGAGTCAACGTGAAACGAACGGAAGCCACACATTCCGAGAGCCCATTCAATGGTACTTGATTGATTTTGCTCTGCTCTCCTTCCCTATCTCTACTGTATCTGCTGAAATCGAATCATTTCTGCATAGCCCAGGCAGCAACTTGGGAGATCGCATCACTGCTCAAAATGGACTTGTACGAATGACGGGCCAGAGATGGCTTCTTTCTGGGTAGGCAGGTACCTATTCATCATGTTGAATTACAAACACTCTCTGTCCAAGATCCGTACCTACCTAAAGTGGCTTTCATGGTACGAGTAAGGTACATGTATGCAAGTGCATTTCCATGGCTACATGTACATCGTCAAGCAATACACAGCCTTGTGGTTCTTGCCGTGACGCCAGAGAGATGCACACGTGCATTTTTAGACAGCGTGCTGATGAGGCATACCTTTGAGGAAGCCCTTCAACATGACTGTACAGTAGTCCACTGCTCTCAGGAACAAGCATTCCTGGTGTGACTCCTGACCATCTGTACCATGGCCTTTGGGTTGCATCTGAGCGAGACGAGAAGAACAAAGCGCTGCCTAAGCGAAGGACCTGAGACGTTGAAGTCAGGATCCTTTATGAGGATTGTGCGTACACGATTGTATTTGCCAGGTTCAGGTCAAGGGAGGTTTGTCTCTCTGGCTGTCGTAGAAAAGAATTTGTGTCTTTGATTTTATAGGTAGACTGCGTGGGTGGCTAAGGCTTGGCGTCGCAAAGAAGTGAGAGAAGTCGAGCTTTCCATCCGTCGCCAGTCGACAGCTGCCTTCACCCACCGACACGTCTCTTTTCTCTTCGCCACGCGTCCGCGACCTTCTGTCGACTCTTCCTATCTCCACGCTCGTCTTGCGCATGGTTGTCGCGTGATTGGATCCCCTCCGGCGACGATTCGCGCTCACAGAGCTGATACCCACTCCGAGTCTATCACCACCTTCCAGTCTCGTTTCGTCTTCCATTCCCTTGGATCCATCTCGGTCATCCCAATTGCTAGACCCATAGCAAGCCCAAAAAACACGCCCTCTCTCGCGTCGACACGTCCACATCATGTCTTTTGGCGGCTTTGGCGGCTTTGGCTCGACCAACAATAATAACACCAACACCGGTGGGTTCGGTGCAAGTGCTTTTGGAGGAAGCACTACCAATACTGGCGGTGAGTGACCTCTGCTTCTCCATCCTTCTCATTTCCTCACCTACACCTACGGCCTGCTGGTCATATTCCTCGACGGCTTCCAAGCGCATGACCATCCACGCTCGGCGCTGACGAACGCTCTCTCTTCACCCAGGCTTTGGAGCAAGCGGATTCGGTGGAGCCGCACCCACCTCGAGTCTGTTTGGCGGCTCGACTAATACACAAGGCGGCTTTGGAGGAGGTATGTCTCGGTACCTGTCTCGGCTTTCTGCACCCCAATCGCATCGCGCCCAGCCACCGCAACATTTCTCATTCTTGCGTCTCTGTCTCTTTCCTCTGCATTGCCATCTCTCCTTTCTCTGCATTCTCATCTCTCTTTCCTCCACTTCACGCGCATACTGATCAAGCACCCACATAGGATTCGGCGCTACCAACAACAACTCCGCCGCCACGAACTCGCCCTTTGGCGGCGCAAAACCCCCTGCCTTTGGCAATACCACCAACTCGACAAGTCTCTTCGGCGGCGGCGCCACTTCAACTCCGGCAGCCACCGGCGGATTTGGAGGCTTTGGAAGCACTGCAAACGCCAACACTGGCGGCTTCGGCAGCACCAACAACGCGACTGGCGGCGGCATCTTCGGTGCGTCAAAGCCTGCCACTACCGGCTTTGGTGGAACCACCGGCAACACCATGTTTGGCGGCGCTGCAAACAACAGTTCGACTGGCTTTGGCGGAAACACAGGCGGCACTACCGGCTTCGGAGGCGGCACGACTACTGGCTTTGGTGGAGCAGCTGCTGCCCAGCCTACAAACTCGGGCACTGCCTCGACTCCCTTCAGTCCTTTTATCGAAAAAGACAATGCATCGTCCACCAACAGCCACTATCAGTCCATAACCTTCATGCAGCCCTATCAGGCCTTTTCCTTTGAAGAACTGAGACTGGCTGACTACACGGCTGGCCGCAAGTTTGGCAACTCGAATGGTCAAGCCGGTGCCTTTGGCCAGAGCACAGGCTTTGGTGGTTTCGGCGCCAACACATCGGGTGCTGCTACAACTGGCTTCGGAGGCGCTGCTGCCAACACAAACACTGGAACAAGTCTCTTCGGCGCGCAAAACAATACTGCATCGACCGGCTTTGGTGCACCTGCTGCCAACACCAACACCGGATTCGGCGGCAGCAGTCTTTTCGGCCAACAGAACAAGCCCGCGACCGGCGGCATGTTCGGTTCAACCCCCGCATCAACTGGTACCACGGGCAGCAGCCTCTTTGGCACCACCAACAACACGACCACCAACACAGGTTTCGGCGGCTTCGGCCAGAACAATAACCAGCAACCGGCCCAAGCAGCGACAGGCGGCATGTTTGGCGCTGCTGCCAACAACACGCAGAAACCGGCGTTTGGTGGCGGCTTCGGAAGCTCGACTACCGGCACGTCCGCCTTCGGAGGAGGCGCGACAGGAGGATTTGGCCAAGCTGCAAACACGAACACCACAGGCGGCACTGGCGTGTTCGGACAAGCCGCCAATAACACCACCAGTCCCTTTGGTGGCGCACAACAAAACAACGCTACCGCCAACACCAATGCTGGTGGAGGCATCTTTGGCGGCTTTGGCCAAAACAACCAGAACCAGCAACAGCAACAGACTCAAGCTGGCACTGGCGGTGGCATCTTTGGTGGTGGCGGTGCCTTTGGCCAAAACAACCAGCAAAAGCCCAATCCTTTCGGTGGTGCAGCCACGGGCGGTACAACAGGCAGCAGCCTCTTTGGCGGTAATCAAACTCAGCAAAATAACACTGGCGGAGCTGGTATTTTCGGTCAGAACAACAACCAAGCTCAAAGTGGCGGTGTCTTTGGAGCCAAGCCTGCTGCCGGAAGTAGTCTCTTTGGAGGCACTCAGCCTCAGCAGAACACAGGAGGTGGTATGTTTGGCGGCGCTCAGCCTCAGCAAAATGGTACCTCGACTAGTCTGTTCGGAGCACAAGCCAACCAGCAGAAACCCGCCAGCAGCTTGTTTGGCAGCACTAATAATCAACCTGCAGCTGGCGGATCTAGTCTGTTCGGCGGCCTCGGCGGAAGTCAAAACCAGCAGCAAAATGCAGGAGGGAGCCTCTTTGGCGGCAGCCCTCAACAACAGGGCGCTAACAACGGTCTGTTTGGTAGCAGCAACCAGCAGCAGGGCTCGCTTGCCGCCACTCTCCTGACCAACCCATACGGCAATGACCAGCTCTTCAGCAACCTCGGAAGCCCTACTCCCGCTGTTGGACCTCTCGCCACACCTTTGTCTGGGGCACAAAAGCCGGCTAAGCGCCCTGCTGCCCTCCCCCAGTTCAAGATCAACCCCAGCGCGAGCCTGCGTCTCATCACTCCTCAAAAACGCTCCAACGGCTACGGATTCTCATACTCTACCTTCGGTACGCCTGGGAGCGCACAGAGCTTTACGTCGAATGGTCTTGGAAGTAGCCTGTTGCAGTCTGGTGGCCTGAGCCGTTCTTTAGGCAAGAGTTTCTCTACCAGCAACCTTAACAAGACCGCTGGCATTGGCGATAGCGTCCTTGCTCCTGGCGCTTTTACTCCCAACAACCGTTCCTACAGTGTCGGCAGCATTCGTAGACTGAAGATTGACCGCAACTTGAGAACCGACTTGTTCGGTGAGAGCACTCCCATTGAGCCTCCGACGAAACGTGTCAGCTTTGATGGCGGCGAGAAGAGTCGACCCATCACGAACGGTACTACCGTCGAGAGCACACCAAACAACGCTCTCGTTCGCACCGAGACTGATGGACCGGAGCCCACCTCCGAGGATCTTGGCTTCCTACGTGCTGCTCGTCCCCTCACCAACGGCACTCCTTCTAGCCAGGCCAGAAGCAACGAACTCGCAATGGTCCCCGAGGACGCTCCTTCCTCCTCTCAGAACCAACCGGCAGCCGCCAAAGAGCCCCGCCGTTCGCAAGCCGACCCCGAGGATGGTGAATACTGGATGACGCCTTCTCTGGATGAGCTCCGTAACATGTCCCGCGAACAGCTCAAGAGTCTCACCGGCTTCACCGTCGGACGCCGTGGCTTCGGAAAGGTCGAATTCGGACCCGTAGATTTGACTCAGGTTCCCCTAGACAATATCGTTGGCGATATTGTCAAGATCGTCCATCGCCATTTGACCGTCTACGAAAAAGGTGTCAATACTCCACCAATGGGCAAAGGCCTCAACGTGCCCTCTACCATTACTCTCGAGAACTCTTGGCCTCGTTCCCACGCTGGACGTCTTCCTATCCTCTCGACCAAAGGACCTCGTTACGAGAAGTACCTCGAGCGCCTGCGTCGCGTCGACGACACCGAATTCGTCAGCTTCGACCCTGAGACTGGCATTTGGGTGTTCCGTGTTGAGCATTTCACTACTTATGGAATCGACGACGAGGACGAGTCGGACGAGGATGCCGAGTATGAAAGCGAGGCGATGAGCGCTGGTCCAGATCACACGCCAAAGGGTAACCATGCTACTGTTCAGCAAATGTCTCAGGTTTCATCTGAAGAGGGTTCTGTCATTAGCGACGAAGACGACGAATCCAACCCTGATGACACCTTTGATTTCAAGAAAGGTCCGTCAAAAATCCTGCCTGGCAGCTTCGGTGCTCAGCCAATCTCCAATGATGACGAAATGGCTGACGACAACGATGCTCAGGGGCAGGACAAAGATTCATCCTATCTCCAACACCAGCGCCCGCGATCGTCTGAAGGCCTTTTTGGGTCTTCCGGCAGCAGCAATGCCCCTCCCGCTGAGGCTGTCGACGATCGAATGGAGGAGGAATATGAGGAGATGATTGAACAGGACATGGTCGGCTCTTATCCAAAGCCAGTAATCGCTGCTCCGACTTCATACAACGACTATGGCGTCTCATTTGGCGCATCACTTATGCCGAAATCAATTTTAAAAGCCTCTAGTATGCTCAATGGCACTCCCAAGAAGGACTTTGCGCTCGCTGGCGACTGGGCAGAACAGCTCCAACGGACTGCAAGCCCCAAGAAGCAAGACCGTCAAGCCCTCCGTGAACGTCAGAATGTTATGGGTGTGCGCCCTGTTGATAATGCACCACCCTTGGCAGCTTCCGTCGCTGGCAAGGTCTTCTCTACAACTATGGATATCATGAACTCTCTGTGGGCTCCAACAGCGTCTGTGGCCGGTAATGCGCTGCAAACAAGTGCTATGGGCGGAAAAGGCTTCGAGGTTTGACTCCCCCTTTTTCTTGTTGATTCTTGTCTCAAGCGCGACTTTTGCGTGTCTGGTCTATGTTGCCTGCACATTCTTGACGCCGTTTTTTCGAACCATCTTGCATATGTAATAGTGAATGAATGCTAAGTTTTATTTCTTTTAGTGGCCATATCAGAAGCAGGCAAGAACAGAGGACGCCTTCGCCGACATGAATCCGACCGAACGCGGCTTCCATTTGTCTCTCAAGCCTCACTGGGCAACTGACGGGACTCTCATATACAGCAGCGACGGATCTAACCCCACATTGTCTGGCAGCATGGTGAGCTCAAAGAAGCCTATCGTGACAGAGTTCAAGAGTCTTCAATTTGCCCAATTCAGCTCTCCGCAAGACACAATCACGACATCCCTTCAATTGCAACTGCAGTACTCACCCGCAAACTCGACCGAGACCACATTTGCTGCGATTGCAGATGGTCTTGCTCACCCAGAGACGCCTGCAGCCATGCATGAGCGCAATGTCTGGCGACTCGCCTCGATCCTCTTCGATCCGGTTGAAGTTGGATGTGCAGAGCTCATCAAAAACATCGACGGCACTCAGTTGTCTGGCCTCGAGTCTCGTATCCGGCGGGATGCTCTGTCAAGCTTCTGGGCTCGGCTTGTTCAAGCCGAATCCAACCAACACGCCAAGGATGCTGCTACGGCTGAGGAGAAGGCTATCGCGTTTCTCAGTGGCAACAGTATTGAGGATGCATGTGCAGCTCTTCTTGAGGGCCGCAACTTTCGCCTTGCGACGATCGTCGCACAGCTTCCTGGCAACTCAAAGTCAAGAGACATGATGGTTCGACAGATCGAGAGCTGGCGATCACAGAACATGCTCTCTGAGGTGACTGAGCCCGTCCGTGCTTTGTACGAACTCGTCTCGGGCAACGCTTGTTTTAGCGAGGGCAAGAGCGGTGCAGCCGAAGACAGGGCTTCGGCCTTTGGTATTTCTTCTCGCTTTGGACTTGATTGGCGTCGCTCCTTTGGCTTGCGCCTTTGGTTCTCCGGCGCCGACGAGTCGCTTGCAGACGCTGTGCAACTCTACGCCAACGACCTTGCCACTGGCAAGGAGGTCGTCCGCCCTGTGCCTTATTTCACTGAACAACCCATCCCGTCTTCGTGGAACGACACGGAGGCGCAGAGCAGAGAAGACACTATGCTTGGTTTGCTAAGACTCTATTCAAGACAGCCATATTCCAACGCCAGCGAGATGCGAGACCTTGTCACGGGCCTGTTGTCGCCGGCATCTGTGTCTGGCAACCCGCTCAACGCCCGTCTTGCCTGGCAGTTGGCCACTCTTCTCCGTAGGAAGGGAGTGCTTACATCGACTGAGCTCAGCGACGAGACGCTTGACGAGCTCTCCCTGACCCTCTCGAGCCAGCTTGAGTCAGCCAACGAGCTAGTGTTTGCCCTCAATGTTCTCCTCCACCTGACCAACGAGTCTGCGCGTGAAAGACATGTCCGCGACCTTCTCTACCGCCGTGCGTACGCGCTCTACGATGCCAACAACCCAGACGCCCTGCCCACGGTACTGACCGAAGAGTTTGACCTCCCTTCCGAATGGCTGTGGCACGCACGCGCACTGTACGCACGCTCCATGCTCGACGACCACAACGCCGAAGTCACATATCTGCTCCGCGCCGGCGACGCGGCACAGGCACACAGCGTACTGTGCCGCTCCGTCGGCCCCGCAGCCATCATCGAGCGCGACTACGACTCGTTGCGCGAGCTCCTCGGACTCTTCTACGACACGCTGCCCACAGGTACAATCGACAAGTGGCGTTGCGGCGGCCAAGTCTACTTTGACTACATCCATCTCGTCGACCTCGTGCACCGCGACGACGACAGCACCCGCGACGCCAAGAAGGAAATCCTGGACCGCTTGACGGTCGCTCTGCCCAGCGTCCTCGAAGGCAGGGCCGGCAAAGTGGATTTGGAAGAGAGGGTGGCGGTGGGCGAGATGGCTGGGTTGGTCAAGGCCGAGGTGGAGAAGATGGGCAGAGAGGAGAGCAGCAGGGGTGTTGATAGGAACAAGGTCAATGGGTTGCCGGTTTCTGGGGCGGCTTATGCGCGTCAGGGCGTCGATTTGAGCCGGGCTTATTACCGTGCTGTTGTTGCTTGAAGAGAGAGGAAAGCAAGGAGAAAGAAAAAGGAGATGGATGTCGTTTCGGAATACAGGGGTTTCGTGCTTTTGTTCTTGTTGTTGTCGTTGGTGTAAGGAACCCGCGCGCCAAGTAGATGAGAAGGGGGGAAATGGAAGAAGGAAAAAAGACGGAAAAGAGGGGGGAAAGTGCCTATGGTTTGTTCTTTTCTCATTTGTTTTTTTGACTTTTTTTTTTCTTCTCGGTTTCCTTTTTTTGTTGTTGTCGTTGTTGTTGATGTTGATGGGGGGAGAAAGGCATTAAAGAAGGAGAAGGAAAAAAAGTAGTCACAGCGAGCATTGCTGGTTATTACCTAGGGAACGAGAGATAAAGACGACCGACCGACCACATAATGTCCAGTCCTCTTGTTTTTTGTGTACAAAAGAATTTTTTTTTAGATAGATGGGGCCAATCAAAAGAAGAAGAAAGAAGAAAGAAGAAGAAAGAAGAAAGAAGAAGAAAAAATAAAAAATAAAAAAAGAGCATATTATATCGTATTATATCATGGCTTTTTGTTTTCTTTTAGTTTTTCAATTCTTTCATCTTCTCCTGACCGCTCTGCAGAGTTGGGGGGGGGGAGAGAGAGAGAGTGCAGATCATTCTTGTGCGATAAGGAGCCAAAGTGAGTGAGGACATGTAGTGAATGCTTTCACTTGAAGATAGAAGTCAGCTCATGGCGTTGGAAAATGAGAGAGCCTGTAAAAGGCAAAAAACAGCGAGCGGACTCTATCATCATCCTCACACGCCCAGTCTGACGGACAAAAACTCCTTTGCCTCATCCTCTCCAACACCACTCGCATTAACCTCCTTGTTCTGAATCAAGCCCATCCGATTGGCCCTGATCATGAACCACATGTCGCGTCTGTCGCCTCCCAGTTCCTCCTTGAGCATGCTGGCCTTCAGTTGCCTTACAAAGTCATTGTACAGCTCGGGCAGCTCGAGATCCAGCGCCTCTTCACGCATTACTCCCATGGTCTCTAGAGCACGGCGGTAGCTAGAATCGCCCATGGAGTTTTTGATGTAGTTGCGTATAATGTTGCCGAGTTGCTCAAAGGCCGATTGAGTTTCGCCGAGATTGCGGTCGAGTAGCTGGCGGAATTCAGGGATGGCGTTTTGAGGGGAGATTTGGATGTTCTTGTTGATGCCGTTGCCGGGTTGAGCTGAGAGGAGGGCTGTGACGTCGAGGCCTGATAGTGGTGTTGGCACTTGACGTCCCTTTCTGCCCTTGGTCTTTGGAGGAACTGTTTAAAGTGTTAGATGCTGTTGGAGAGATTTGAGGTCGGCTTGGACTTGCCTTTCTTGAGGTCTGCTGCGGCGCTGATTGCCTGCAACGAAGTTTTTGCGCCATCGACGAGTTCTTGTGGCGGCTTGGAGTATTTGACCAAGATGTCTGAGATAGGGGGCATTTCTCCATCAGGGTTGACTGCCCGAGTCCTGATGACATGGCTGACTCGGTGAAGAGCGGGAGAAAAGGTGTCTTCGATAGGCGCATACTCGGATGGATTGCTACCAATATCAGTAAAGAGCAGTTTTCAAAGCACAGCAACATACCCGTCTTCGTCTGTACCGAAAGTTGACAGATCCATGGCATCGACGTAGTCGCTCATGGCGTCCATCAGGTCATGGCTTGGAAGATATCTGTGTTGCTTGATTTCTTTTCCAGAGACGGTGACAATCTTGTCCAGTGGCGGGAATCTGTAGGAACGCAAGTCTTCAGCAAAAGGCAGCTCGACCTCAAAGAGGCACTCGGCATTTGTATCAACCGAAGGTGCAAGCAAGACGATGGTGGGGCTCTTGCCGTCTTTTGGCACCAATCGAGCTACAGCGTATGTGTCGAGTTCGTACAGAGCACGGACGAACGATGAGAGGGCCATGATGGCCTTTTCGTTTGTCCTCTGGGCGATGATGACGTGCGTCTTTGACATGTCGAGATATCTCTCGTAGTCTTCCTTGACGACAAAGCCGATAATGTCGATTCCCTGTTTGCTCTCAAAGTCGGTGACATTCTTGTCCGACTCCATGATTGGCACTGCAGTGCTCCCGTAGTTGAAGCCGCGTGCCAACTCTTCTGCCTCGACGTCACGCTTACCACCTGGAGCCTTTTCATCAACGACTTGGTAGGTACGCGCGTTCTTGACAGCAGCCAGATCGTCTTGTTTGGCCTCGGCGTCCTGAGACTGCGTGTCCATATTTGGCCTTACAACAAACTGGCTGGCTGAAGGGGGTTTTGCAACCATGACTCGCGGGTATCGCTCAACGTCAATGGCCATCGCAGAGTCGTAGGTCTCTGGATCGCCCAAAGTCAGGTAGCCTTTGAATGAATGCACCGGTCGTACCGCCTTGATACGGGGAATCACCATCTCGTCAATGGCAAATGCAAGTGTACCATAGAGGCCATTGCAGTTTTCCGCCAGTGTCTTCAGAACCATCTCGTTCTCTGCCTGCCAACGTGTCAGTAGAGGCCAAGTAGATAGCTATACCGCAACACTCACCTTGATGGGGTCCTTGTTCTCTTCTTTGAAGCCATATTCGGTGTCGTCGAAATCAACTCCGCTGTGACTCGTTAGTGCATTTCGACTTGGAGTGCCTAGATTGCACTCACAGGATAGCCAGTTCAATTCCGTCATCTCTGCACTTTGCGATAATGTCTTCAAGGCCATCCGGGTCAATATTGCCGGTTCCGTTGGTGACAAGGAAGATCTTTCTCGTGTATGCCAGTTTGCGAGTGACCGTCTCGATCATGTCAATGGCCACGATCAATGCAGATATCGCTGACGGGCTTGTCAGTTATTATATGCAGTCTATCCATAAAGGTCAAGCTTACCATCACCAGAGTCAGTATTACTGGGGACGAGCTGTTGTTGAAGCCGACGGATGTCTGGCATCAACGCTCTATGTCTCTCATCAGTATTCGTATGGCAACGTGGAAAAATGCCACTGACTGTCCGAGCTCCTTGAAAACCGTAATGTTTTCGTACGATTCATCTTTCTCTGGATCTTGTTCTTTGGACTGGCCATTGTCCAGTGCATTGAGTGTGCCTGTCTCCCGGGTCAATGTGAAGTCATGGGAAACAACTGGCGAGTTTTACCATCTGTCCTCAACCCTATGACTGCTAGAGTCGCAGTTTTTCGTTCACTGGCCACCTATCGAATCCATCAATGGCGACCTTGAGTCAACTCTCTCGATCCTTCCAACCTACAGTTGTTGTGATCTTGTCCCAGATATATGTGAGGGCCCAGTCTAGATCGGTGATTTCTCGTCCGTTGTGCTTTTCGCCCATGGATTTACCAAGGTCGACAATATACACAAACGCCTCTTTTTGTGCCATGTTGAGATCTGGGCACAAAACTGAGGTACAATTTTTTTTATGGAGGATGTTTTGTTGTATGTTGAAGACAAAACATCCAAGAAATACTCCACGAGCGCGGTGGACGTGTCGTGTCGGCTTCGTGCTCACTCAGGCAGCAGCAAGCGTGTCGCGATTGCCTCAAGACTTATTCTCGTACGACTAACACATCAGGCAGTTTCTGTGCTGCTACTCGTATGAAATTCAAGTACTATATCACGAGAAGAAACTTCGACATACTAATCTAGGTATCCTGAGTCGCTTGGTGGAAGTTTATACCGAGGTATCTAATACGTCATCATCTTGTCTTGTACGCAGTCGACACGACCAAACAAAACTTGACCTCTTTGCCCATCAACATTCAGTCAACCACAAAATGCCTTCTGTAACAGATTACAAGGCGTACCACATCCTGAGCTACGGCTCTTTCCTCGGAGCTACCCTCTTCCAGTCCTTCATCGGTGGGGTTGTCGCGTTCAAAGTCCTCCCTCGAGCTCAGTTCTCCACTCTACAGAAATCTATCTTTCCTGTGTTTTTTGCCCTCCAATCTGTGCTAGGATTGGGTCTTCTGGTGACATACCCTGGCGAGAAGTTGCTCGGTGCCGGGAACCGATATATCAGAGTGAATGCTGGCTTCAGGGGCCTCTTAGCGGACAGCAACAGGTGGTCTGTTGCAATCCCGCTTGCGACCATCTTCGTCACCAGTGTCTTCAACTCTCTTTTCCTCGGCCCTGCTACCACTAGTGTTATGAAGCTGAGACACCACCAAGGTGAGATCCAAGTCATCTCTTCTCTTGCAGAGCATATGTTAATTTGTGGTATAGAAACTCGTGACGGCAAGAAATACAATGATGCTGGCCCGCATTCTAACGAGATGCAGCAGCTGAACAAGAGATTTGGCTTGTTGCACAGTGCGTCGACCATCATCAATATGACCGCATTCGGATGTGCGATTTGGTATGGCTTTGTCTTGGGCGAGAGACTGTAGATATTCTTTGTTGTAGTTGAATTCTACGGGCTATTTTCCATGTTTTCCAAATGCATCTATTCTTCTTCACATTCGTTACTCGATTAATACATGATCATCACACACTTAAGTGTAGTACATGGATGGTGACCTGAGATTACCATATCAGAAAGCCCCGCCTTAGTGCCGCTTCCGGTCGTCTTCCGATCCTCGGGTTGACGACGTCCAACCTCACCTCGTCCCTTTCCTCTTGACCCATCATCGTTCCTGCTTCAAATTTTTGTAATTCACCAAGCCACGAAACCATTTAAGATGTCATCTTACACCTCGGAATACCCTGCGGACGCCAAGTTCGATCCAGAGTACAAAGCCTTTTTTGAGAACTTCTATGAGACGTCCGATACACCTCACGCTTCTGAAAAATACTCCAAGCAGTTTACTCAAGATGCGACCTTAGTTATGGCTTCCAAGAAGGTCCAGGGTCGTGAAGGTATTTCTTGCTGGCACCTCGCTGTCTGGCCATGCCCCTGTCTCTGACATGAGCAGAAATCTTCAATATGCGTAAGGGAATGTGGGACAAGGTAATCCGAAGAAAGCATACTGTAACAAAGATATTCCCGTTCGGCTCTGGCGCGGACGAGGTCATGATTCACGGTACTGTTAATTATGGCCTCAAGGATGGTCAGGAAGCCACAGTCGACTGGGCTGCTCGAGCCCATCTAGTAAAGGAGGACGGTGTAGTGATGATGGACTATTACCAGGTGTATTTGGTATGCCTTGATTGATGACTGCGGCAATCTTGGGCGTGACTGACATATCGAGTAGGACACTGCTGCACAGAACCCTAGCAAGTAGCCGATGTGCGGTTTGACGGTGGGTTCGGCGAGCAACCCAGCAATTGTTCAACTGATATTCCATGATAGAGAAGCAATATCAGACGGTATCATGATGTCTGTTCCCTGAAAATGACAGAGAAGTAAAGCCTTTCTGGAATCTCGTCAATGCTCGACATGCCTTGGATGTGCTGTTCAAGACTGTTCTTCAGAACAAAGGATTCTCCTGCATTGGGAAAGGCGACAAAGAGTATCCATTTCCTTCAGAAGTCACGTACAGTCCTTTGATACTGGGGTTCCTCGAATATACCAGTTCGACGGATCCGGCAATCATTGCAAATGCCAATTCCTTTTTCACTATTCTTCACGAGCGTTTGCGGTCAACTGAATTTGCTGTTGTCCTTATTGTGTGCTTTGTCGGAGTCAATTCTTGTTGTTATCACTGCGGCAACATCGCTTCACTTTTCCTTCACTTTCCACACGCGCGTGTTGTTGCGAAGCTGCGCATACTCACCGCGAACCACCACCACCTCTCTCCTTTCTTCAACGACAACAACCACCACAACGACAACGCCACCGTCATGGCTTTTCGCGCTGTCCGCCCTGTGGTTTTCGCCGCCGCCGCGTGCTTCGCCGGCTGGCTCTACAACGCCCAGCACGACACTCCACTGGATCGTTACACCAGTGGGGTTGTCGAAGCTGATGACAACCTCTACACCCCGGCCATTGAGCCACAAAGCCCTGTCGTCTCTTGGGCCCCCTTGGTCGCCTCGCCCGCGTCTCCAGTCTACATCCCTGGAGAGACGGTCTATATTACCGTCACCAGGACCCCTGACCAAGATCTCTCTCCGCCCTCCCCCCTCGGACCCTCTGTCGCCCCTCTCGGACCCCCTGTCGCTCCCATCGCCCCCTCAGCCGTCCCTCGCCGTCGCCTGAACATGGGCTGGAGCAGCACCACGGTGAGAGCTGTAGCCGACCTCATCAGGTACCTCGTCAACCTGGTCCCTGACTTCTCTCGCCTTCCCGTCTCCCTCTTCACTCTCTGGGCCTTCTTCTCCATGTTTCTCCTGTCCCTTTTCGGCCGCAAAAGGGTTCCTCCGTCCGGTCCCTCCGAGACAGGCCCTGATGCACCTCTCCCGCCCACCTCGGCTCCTCTTCCGCCCTCGGCTCCTCTTCCGCCCTCACCTCCCTCACCTCCCTCACCTCCCTCACCTCCCTCACCTCCCTCACCTCCCTCGCCTCACCACGAGGCCGAGCCCCTGGAGTTCGTCGATGGCCCCAGAGTCTCGACAGTTCCTGCGGAGTCTCGGTTCGCTGGTCTTGAAGACATCTCTGCCCAGGTTGCCGTCGAGCAGGAGAAGGAGTTCCGTGTCAAGCTGGCCCAAGCAAGGCAGGTGAACGTTGAGCAGAACCAAGCCCTGGTCAGGCTTGCTGCAGACCGCGATATCCTCCGCCAGCAGCTCGCCACTGCTGAGCAGTCGTCGCAAGGCAACTCGAGGCACCATCAGCAGGTTCTCGCAGAGAGGGACCAGCGCCTGGCAGAACTTCAATCTACCATCACTCAGCTCAGGGATGAGCGTGAGGATCTTGCCCCGCTCAGGCGAGAGATGGCAGATTTCATGAGCCGCCTGCAGCAGACCGGGCAATCGTCAAGTGAGGCAGCGGTTCGCGACCTCAAGGAGCAGCTCCAGAAGCTGCAAGTTGCAGAAGCCGCAACTCAGCTGGAACTCGGATCTGTGCGTGATGCCCGCCAGACCCTTGATCAGGAGCACCAGGCCATTCTCAAGGAGCACCAATCCCTCCAGAAGAAGCACAAGGCTCTCGATCAGGACGACACCAAGTTGCTCGCCGATCACCGCCGTGTTCGTTTGGAGAACCAGAAGCTCTCGGAGGAACTCAAGACCCTGCGTGCCCAGCTCGCCACCACAGCTGAGGCCCAAACACCCCCTGAAGCCACTCCTAAGGACGAGGAAGCAATCAACCAGCTCCGCGAACAGCATGAGGCCGCTCTCGCCTCCGAGAAGGCAAAGACTATGATGCTGGCAGAACAGCTGAAGCGCGGAAACATCAAGTCCGACGCGGTGCACAAAGCTGAAATCGACAAGCTCATTCAGGAGCGGGACGTGCAGAAAAAGATCAACGCGACCATCAACAAAAAGGTCCAAGAGCTCGAGAAGGCCAACGCCGAACTCGACGTCGAGGTCGAAGACTCGTGTGCAGAGGCCGAGGATCTCGAAAAGCAGCTCTTCGCCCGCAACGCGCAGATCGAGGGACTCGAGAAGGAGATCGCTGAGCTCAAGGAGTCTGGCCGCGGCGCTCAAGGCGCTGGAGAGGATGCTGAACAACTGCGTGAGCAACTGCGCGTCCAATTCCAGGAAGAGAACAACAGAGAGCTTCGGGCACTTGAGGAGACCCACGAGGCAAAAACAGCATACCAGCAGAAACGTCTCACCTCCCAGAGCAAGAAGATAAAAGAGCTTGAGAATCAGATTGCTGCCGGCGAGCAGCCCATCACTCAAGGCACAGAGAGGATTCAACAGCTGCGAGCTATCGCTTTCGACCTTGAAGAACAGACTTCTGCCGAAGGAGAGCCCAACGATCATGGCAATCAAGTCGCCGAGAAGCTTCGAGCCGGCGCATCTGAATTGGAGGCTCACAAAAAGGCCAGCCAGAAGTCAGACCAAGAGATAGAGAAGCTCAAGAATGAGAATAGAGACAAGGACACAAAGATCACTCAACTTCAAGCCTCGACAGAAAAGGCCGCTCAAGAGGCCAAGAACAACAAGAGGAAGGCCGACAAGGAGATCGCGCACCTCAAGAGCCAAGTGAAGAAGCAAAACGACGAGTACATCGCTAGACTCCAGGCCGCCAAAGACACGACAGATGAGGAGGCCAAGAAGCTCAAGCAGCAAGCTGAGCAGGCTCAGACCCTCAAGCGCGAGACCGACAACAACCTTGAGACGCTTCAAACCGCAAACACCAGCGCCAATGAGACCATCAAAGACCTGCAGCAGAAGTTGTCCGACGCGTCCAAGATGATCACGGATCTGCAGAACCAAATCACCAATGCCACAGGCACTCAGGCTGAAACCCTTCAAGAAGCTCACCGGGTCAACGAGTCTCATGAACAGCACATTCAGCAGCTTATGGCTGCCCATCAGGAGCAAATCAATGCCCTCACCGCCGAAGGAACGCGTGAGATCTCGGGCAGGGACCAGGAGCTCAGTTACAGGGATCGGCACATCCAGGCCCTCACCACCAACTCCAACAGCCTGGAGACTCGCAACTACGAACTTACTACCAATTTTAATCAACTCAACATTCGCCACCAAGAACTTGAAACTCGCTACCAAGAACTCACCACTGTCGTCAGCGGGCTTCAGTCGCAGTTGCATTCGGCTGGCCAATACAACAATGGCTTGAAGTCTGAAAGAGCAGCATGGAATGCCGAAAGACATCTCGCAGAGAAAGCCATAGAGGAGCGTGATGCCCTCCTCCAGCAAGTTTCGGACTTGACTCTGCAGATAGCCACCAACCTGGCAGGCTCAACGCAAGCAGCCAAAGACCGAAAGATTTACGAAGATCAAATCCAAGAGCTTTACAGCAAGATCGATAGCCAGAAGCTGGAGATCTCCAAACTCAAGCAATCCACATCTGGAGAGCTGCTACTCCCGACCAAAGAGGTCCCAGAGACATCCAAGCCGCAGGACGCCGACATGAACGACGAAGACTTGGACGACTCCTTGTTCAACGACAAGGAGGAGGACATGCCTTACGAGGAGCTCAAGGAAGCCCACAAACAGATTCTGGCAAGAAATGAGCTCTGTGAACGCGAACTCCAACAGAAGAGAAGCCAAATCCAGGAGCAAGCAGAATACATTGACAAGTTGACCTCAAAGATTACGAGCGACGCATTTGACACGTCCCTACCCAACACAGGCCCCGATGAATTTGACGACATTGAAGAGCCACCGGGACCCTTCAATGACGATGCCATGTTCGACGATGAGGCTACAGGAACGAGATCACCACGCAAGATTGCGCCGATGCGCCGTCGCCGGCAATCGCCCGTGCTACCAAGTCCCGAGGCTCAAGATCCCCCTACATATACAGGGCCCCCTGCCCCCCCTGCCGAGCTCATCCCAAGACTGAGCACCACCAATATACCATTATTTGCACCGCCCACCCCCAGCGCACCTCCAGGTAACAACGTTTTCGCCACTCTCGCCAACCAGAACAACTCGTCCGCCAGCGGATCGCCTACTGCAACTGGTGGCTCGATCATCCCTGGCTTATCTCTGGCAACCAGGAGCCCTGAGTATGACTCCTACCCCAACACGGGCAAGGCGCTCAGAACAGATGGTGGAGAGCAGGAGCGGAGAGCAGTTGAGCAGCGAGCCGCCAACAAGCGAGCAGCGGCAGAAACGGAGGCCGCCGAGGCAGCAGCCGAAGAGGAAACCGCCCAAGAACTGTGGGAGTCATTGTTGCACGATATCCCCGGCAATGAAGATGGAAGATACGACGAACTTTACAGATACAACAGGACAGCCCCCGACGGGTACGAGGAAGACGAGAGCCCAATCTGGTACTCATGAACGTTCCTGTATTTCGCACAATGTCGTGCTGTCAACGCTCCTTACTTTTCCAGTTTCCTTTGTTTTTTTTTGACAGGCTTGTGCCATCAACGTTCCTTACTTTTTCAACTTTCTTTTGTCTCCTCTCACGGTTTATTACATGCGTCTGTTGAGCACTGAGGTTCAAGCAACAGATTGCTCTTACTGGTTTCTTTTGTTTGTCGATTGTTTTATATAATCACTTTGCAATAAACAGAAGCTCAACGCACAAAAACCTCCATCTCTTTTTTTAACCTTTCCTGTTGCCCTTGCCATAGATGAAAGCATTCTCTGATGCTGCGGCGTACGCTTTTTTCCACACGAATAGCTTCTCTCTTTGTTTTTATCCAAAGCAGATCATACAACCCCAGTTTTTGCCACACACACACAAGTCACTCGATTCAAACTCCAAACTACACTTGGGCTTTAGCCGCCGTACTCGTCCTCAAGGAGACCGGCCCTCCATACTTCTTCTCAAGCAAACGGCTTCCCAGGCCTTCTTCACAACATCCGCACTCATCGAACCATCGAGCACCTTGATAGCCTCATCCACCGACATCAAAGAACTCTCATACCCCAACTCCTCCTCATCGACACCAGTGCCCTCATGTTTCAAAGGCTCATAGATCCCCTTCTCTCCATCCGCACTCTCCCAACAGTCCATCTTTGCCCTCTGCGCCAACGTCATGTCAGGCGGGAAGGCAGGCGGAACCGCAAATGCTGCCACCATCTCTGTGTCCTTGCATATCGCTGTGTCTCCAGCAGCAGCAGTGGCAGTGGTATTGATGACGACGTGTTTCGGCTTTTTGTTGCTGGAAAGCAATGTCTCGATTTCTTGGGGAACAGTCTCGGCGCAGTACCAGAAGAGTAGGTATTGGTAGTGTGTGGCGACTGGACAGAGACGTGTGGCTATGGGCTCCGTGTCCCAGGGTTGCGTGTGTTCAAAGGGACGCGGCTGGCTGTGCGAGATTGGAAGAGGGAGGAGACGGTTGCGGTAACCCGACTGTCGAAAAATCCGTGATATCCGGTTAGCAAAAATGCAGGCCGTGTTGAGTTTTGGAGCAACTGGCGGGAAAACCCCCCCGAAGTTTGGATTATAGCCCAGGAAACCTGATAGAGCAAAAAAAAAATCTTTTCCAAAAGACCGAAAGATGAATAGACAAAGAAAATGGACGTAATTACCTCTTCAAACCCTTCCCTGATGGCCGTGATACCAATCTCCTCGCTCGCATCTCTCCTCCCCTTTGGCAAAAACCACTTTCCGCTGCGTGTATCTCTGCACAGCACGATCCTGTCAGTGGCGAGATGGAATATCACAACCCCGGCGCCTTTTTTGTAAAAAATAATTGAAGCACAAAAAAGCATTAGCCTTTTTGCATCCAAAAAGAGACATCGCGAATTCAAAGGAAGAAGAAAAGGCGTTTTACTCAAAGGAGGAAGAAACAGTCATGAAGGTCGGAGGTGCAAGTCAAAAAAAAAGAGAAGGGAAACGGTTCTTTTCGAATGGGCTTTGTTTGGAGAGATGTAGAGTAGAGAGCAAAGGTTAGTACTAACCTATCACCAAGCTATCGCTGTAGAAATATCTGTCCACGGGCAAGTTGCCTCTTGAGAGACGTCTTGTAGCCGGCATTACTTGGGCTCTTTTTTTGCTATTCTCTCCCAAGATTTGTTATTGTTGTTGGTGGTGGTCTCGAAGTCGAGAGAGAGAGAGAGAAAGAAGTTGAGATATCAGCGTGCTTTTATTAATATTATTTGTTTTTTCACCCCACTCTTCCTTCCCATAGTTAGGCAGCAGGATACACAGTTTCAGAGAGATGCTGACATCTTCTGAGTCACAAGATCGTTTTTTGTTTTTCTCTTCAGAACCAATAAGAAAAAAAATCCTTTCGCCTCGAAGAAAGCTATCTGAATTGTTGCTAATTATGTACAGATCCACCCTTCTCTCTCTCTTCCTTCCATCGATCGGGTAGATTTGACCCACCTTCCTGTGAGGCTCCGCAATGATAGACATTCCGGGTTTTTCTTCTTCTTTTTTCCCTCTTCTTCCTACCACATAAAACAATAATATCAAGAACGTGGGGGGCAGCAGAGAGCTCGGCCCCATGCAAATCGCATCTCGTGACGATCTTATCTCCATCACGATCCCATTTTTTTTTCTCCCCCCCATGGTGAAAAGTGTCCAAGATAAATAGAGTACCCCAGCTACTCTAACAGCAAGGTACCTACCTAGTATATATGAGACTGCTCTTTTCTTCCTTGCTTTTTCTTCCCTTGATTGTCCAGTCAAGCTCTCTGCTGCTTTAGATTGAAAAGAGAAAGCCCTCGTCATGCATTTTCAAAAGCTCCCTCCTTTTTAACCAACTTTTGTTTTCTCACTTCGCCAATCCGGACATGAAGGACCAGATATTACTCGAAGACAGAAAACAACATGCTCCAGCAGAGCTGCATAGACGCGTTCTGGAGACATTCACATCTGATTTGCTCAAAAACAGTCGGTAATGCTGACAATGAACTTTCTTTTTTTCATTTCTGCCATGCCTTGATAAAAGAGATGACAAAGTAAACTGTGGAGGGATGCTCATGACACTGCCATCTCACCCCAGTTGGAGAAAGATGCAAAATAAAGGTTACAAGAGACATGAACGGTATTGAACAGAGTTCCATGGTGAGCGAACGTGAGGAAAAATTGACCAGCCATCTCGGACGCAAAGAACTCTTGGGCTCGGACGACTTCAACCTCGTAGGATACTCGGATCCCACTCATCGGTGCCATGGGAGCAGTCTTGCGGAGATCTGGGCGGGTCTGGAGAAGAAAGGCGCTAAAACGAACAACAAAAACAAATCAAGCGGTTTCCTGAGCACTGGAGGATCCAAATCTGGCCAATGATGAGAGTATCACTCTTCCATGGTGCCAAAAATGCCGTCGTCGGCATCGTCGGTTCTGCTGGTTTCGTGGTCTTCGTCGTCCGAGTAAGACTCTTCTTCCATGTCAACATCTTCGCGAAGCTGGTGAGCGTGTGCCAGAGAGCTCGGCTGGTATGAGTTCTGGTACTTGGCCGGAAGAGGAGGAACTGGAGGGACATATCGACCCACACTGGTAGGAATATGGGTGGGGGTGCCGTAACTGCAGCTGAGTAAGCCAACTGCAGCAGCGAGGTCGGCCTGATCCTCGTCGGGGTAGCTCTGGGCGAGCGATGAAGCGGCAGTAATGGGTCTGCTGCTTGAGTGGCTCCAGTGGCGCACGTGAGAAGAATCCGGGCGGCCCGAGTATTCCGACTGGTAGGAGCGCGAGACAAAGCTGCTGCCATTGCTGTGGCGCTTGTTGGCACCAAAGGACTGCTCGCCTTGTGGGGGAGGCGTGGTTTCGGCGGAGCTGATATCGTCTTCTCTCGAGTCGGAGCCGGAAGCGGCCGGGGAAGCAGAATTGTCGCTGTCGCTGAGCTTGCCATCTCCTGCGATGGGATCGACATTCATGGCAACAAGAACCGAGGCGGCCTCTAACAACTGCACCTGCTGGTGTTTCGATATGAGGAGCTTGGAGGTGTACTGCCATTCGGGGGTGTGTTCCCAACTGGAAAGGGGTCAGCGAGGGGGTCCATCAGTGGTAGGTCAAGAAACTCACAGATGCTTGGTTAAACAACTGCTGTGCTTGTAGCCCTTTCCACAAGTCTCGCATTTGAGCTCGCCGCCGGCTGCCGACTTTTTCTTTGACAGGACAGTGGCATCGCTGCCGCGACGTATCTTGAGTAGCTTCTTATCTTCCGAGGCCTTGTCACCCTGTGGCAGACTGCTGGGAGGAGAGGGATAGCTGGCCTGGCTCAGCGAGCCTAGACCAGTGCGCGAAGCGACGGGACGACGGGCAGCCGACTGTGACTGAGAGCGAGACTGGTCAATGTTGATTGCTTGGGAGATGGACTGGGCGCTGGGGCCCGAACTGAGCGTGGTGCTCTTGCGGCGGGTAACACGGTGAGTAGGATTGATCGAAGCACCGAGCAGGGAGGACGGGTTGTTGTGGGATCGGGAGTACGAGTTGCGCGAAGGCAGGCTGCCGGCGACCGATGCCCGGTGCGGTGTGTCCTGTCGGGATACTTGTCAGCCACACGTCAAGCCGACTCAGGGGCAGCGACGAGCACACACTCTTGCGACCGTCATATTATTTGAGTAGCTTGCGTGGAGTGTTGCTCTCGAGCAACTTTTTTTTTTTGAGGGGTGAACGATCGGTTGCACAGCCTCAACAACAAGGACCGACGATCGATCGGCAAGGCAGCAGGAATGCGGTATGTAGAGGGAGTTCACGGGTGCTGTAGATGAGCTGCAATGGGCTTGTTGGATGTCCGGGTAATGGTGTTCAATGATGGAACAAGGAGAAAACAGGTCGGAGGAAGGAGACGACGTTGGCAGGAGCGTCAGGCGGTACAATGTGGAGGGTTAGTAAAGAGGGCAGCAGCAAAGAGGTAACGTACTTTTAGCGCGGCAGTGACAATCCCCCGCTTGCGAATAATCGCCAATCACTACGACTCCACACCAGCGTCGACGAAACGTGCGTCTATTTTATTTACCCAATTTCTTACCAACTATCGCCTGCCCCTGCCTGTCTGTGCCGACATTTGCTAAACAAAGGGCCCAACTTTAACCACGCCGTCCCTCAGCTCGCTCGGTGTTCAAACAAAATCGCTCACGCAAGGCTCCTCGAGGCACGCAATGCCTCCTCCGTGTGGGACCTGCGGCAGGAACGCCTCATTTATTTGATTCCCTGACAAACCTGCAAGTCCAGACACTCGAGTCTCCTGATAACCTACAGTAACTCGTACCAGAAATCTCCCTGCTTCTTTTGGCTTTCGGCTCTCTTTGTCCAGACATCTTTTTGATCTTGCCTATATGCATCCTTTCATCATGTCTTTCTTCCTTCTTCCACGACCGCTGAACGGTCAAAGTATTGGAAACTCAGGCACAGCACATGTCTGCTATGATCTCCGTGCCTTTACTGCAAGTGGCTAGCTCACTATTCGCACGCATCCGCACTTCGGGCGAACCCCACTCCCGTCATTCTCATCCCGAGCCGATCTCTCAATATCATCAATTGTTATCTCTTAAGAGAAGACGTCTCTCTTTAGCTTCTAGTGTCCTGCAGGGCTGTGTTCTCGATTGGTGGCAGAGTGAAGGGTCTCTTAATAGGACGGACCGGATTGACTCGATTCTGTGCGATATCGCAATGCTCCTCGGGCAGTCATCGCGATCGGAATATTTTTGAACACTTGCCCCAAGCTCGACGCCGATAATAACTCCATCACACCCCCGTGAACATGACTGGCGCAGTGGGTCTGCTTCTTTGTCTACTTTGTCATTATTATCACAAATCGTCTTCCCCATTTCCGCAGATTCGGTCTATCAAATCGCGATGAACAGAACTCGTTCGGCTCCCGGATAGATGCATTGATTCTGACTGCTTATGTTTTCCCCAAGCGGGGTCTGGCCCTGGGCCTCTGTTTTCTGTGGATTTGACGGCAAAGCCGAAAGCCAACGTCGCACCGCCATCCAGGTCACGCAGAAGGCATGGCGCGCCTGAAGAGCAATAACAGTATTGCTCGGAAAATATCGATAGTCCCTGACCAAATCCATTTGATCTGGAATATGATTCCGCATTAACCACTGTCCAATCCTGCATGTCCAGATTATTGTGGCCGTTCACAGAGATCAATCCTGCAACGTTGGAAGTGTCTTGCACGTCTAGGCCAACTGCCTTCCTGTACCTGGCCGGCGGCCACCGAGCTATGCATCATCGTTGGATTTTATCATCTTGAGATGGACAGAACTCCGGAAGTTGTTGCATATGTCTGCTCATAATTTATTCATGCTCCTTGGAGCATATCCAGTGCAACAATTGGTATTCATGATCGTCAGGAGCCGATAGCTACAAACTTCATCGACGATAGGCAGGTCTCCCTGCATACGGGCTCGATCTCGTGGCCGAAGCAAAGTTTATTGGTCAAACAGTTTCAAAAGTCAATCCAAGACTGTGGATTCTCCGTATTATTGCGCAACTTGTCAGCCACAGAAGAGAGATGATTACCTACTTAGGTGCTGTACTATTGCGCCACAACCATGCTCCATCGTATTCAGGCTGTGCAAACATGGTACAATATAAAGGGTGACGAGTTGAAGCCTGCACTGTGTCTGACACCTGGTATCCATTGTTATCCAGGCGCGAGGACTGCTTTCCCGTTTGTTCGATCATGCCTCGACCTCAAAAACTCTAGTCTTAACCTGGTGTGAATAGTGAATAACCAACAGTAGCATACATATCATTTTTGGAATTATGCACCATCTTGTTCCACGAGACGGAAAGCACTCGCCTACGTTTGGTCCTGCTATGCTTGCCTACATATGTATTGAGCCTCAATAAAATTTGCCGGATCGTCAATGTCGTGCTGGGATTGGCAGAAACAAGAGACAGGGTGAAGCAGCGAACGTGAAAATCCCAAGACCTCTGTCTTGAGAGCCTACAATCCCAGGCAATGGAACAGACAACAAAATCAGTCACCGCACGATGTGTATACATCCACACATGAGTTGAGTTCGGGTGGTAAACTGACCGACGTGTAGGTGCGTACATAGACATGGAAGGAGACACGGTCGTCACTACCTACAAATGTTGGCAATGACGTAGAGCATGCGCGCAAAAACGTGGTATTCTTCTGCCTTTTACATCAACATCAACGACAGGTTTTGTCCCTGAGCATCCAATTCTCTCCTTGTCATCACACATATCATGTCGACTCGAAATCGCGTAAAAGTCGAGGTGCCGCTATCGTCGCTCTCGCCGCCTGCAGCATCCAAAGCGAACAAGACGTCGTCATCGCCATACCTCCCGACTCTTCTCGAAGGCATCCTACTGGCCATCTACCCAATCACTCTCATCACCGGCTCTCTCTTCAGCGTCTTGAACACTACCACACGCAACACCCCCTACAGCGGCGACTTGCAATCTCACCCGGCATCCATCGCGCCCTCGTACTTTGCCCTCAAGTCCAATGTCTTCAACGTCTACTTTGTCAAAATTGGCTGGTTCTGGATCACTGGCGCCTTCTTCCTCTTCGTCTTCTCACACAGCTCGCTCGGCCCTCGCTTCAACCCCACCCTGACCGTCCGCCGCATCCGCGCTATCATCCGCTACACCGTCATCACGGCAGTCTGGTGCGCAGTCACCCAGTGGTTCTTTGGCGCACCCATCATCGACCGTGGCTTCAGACTCACCGGCGGTCAATGCGCAGTCATCTACAAGGACGACCCCGTCAACAATGCAAAGCAGGAACAGATGAGCGAGACGAGGGAGGTCTTGACCCACGCTGCCTGTAAGCTGGCAGGCGGCATATGGAAAGGCGGCCACGACATCAGCGGCCACGTCTTCATTCTGATCCTCGGCTCTGCCATGCTGTGGCTGGAAATTCTGCCCGACGTCTTGAGAAACAGCGGCTTGCGCGAGGACCGCCGCATCCGCATGTACGACGGCGCCGTCAAGACTGCTGCCGTGGAAACTCAGGATCAAAAGGGCAACGTACATGTCCCTCACGAGATTGGGCTAGGCGTTAGAGTGGCCCTCGGTGTTGCGGGACTGAGTCTGTGGATGTTGCTCATGACGGCCGCCTACTTTCACACATGGCTGGAAAAGTTTACGGGCTTCTTATTGGCGTCGAGCGTGTTGTATGCGGTATACTTTCTCCCTAGGGGTGTTCCTGCATTGAGAAGCGTTCTGGGCATGCCTGGCGTGTAGAACTTGGCGAGACGGAAATGACAGCACAGAAGCAGGTATGCCGAGAAGGCTACATGGTCTGGTGACCTATGCTACAGCCTGTTTGGTTCTACTATAAATTTAGAGAATGGATACAAACCTCTTTACCGAGTTGCTTCTGTTTTTCTTTGCAAACTCCTGCTTGAGTCTCTGCAAACTCTGTGAAATCAACAAGTCCGGCCAGCCAAGTACACGGGAGCTTTCCATGACACAACATCCCGCAAGAACAGACCTGGCCCAATGTCACGGTTGTCAAAGGAGAAACGAAAGGCACAATGAGTGGGGGACTGATGCGAGAAGGAAGAAGGGCCAACAAAAACTCAACAAAGCTCACAGGAGAAGCATGCTTTTCCGTCAGCACCATCGTAAATCCACACAACTCCCTGAAGGGGTCAGCAAAGTCATCCAAGGATGAAAACTCTCATGGCATATAATGGGTTGGAAGAGTGATCGGCGTCTGCTTCTTATACAACGAGTTGGCTTCTCTCGAGAGAGATCTGTTCTCCATCGTCGAACCATCTCTCAGGAGGAACTTGGCCGATAAAGTCAGGAAGAGACAAGCAACACGGGATTGTTAAGGACTCGATATGGGATATCAACAGAAAGACCGAGGACCAGGACTAGCTAAGAATAAGCAACCCAATGTACCGCATTTCACCTGGGAGGCAGACGGAAGAGGAAACGCCATAGAAAGAAAGCAAAATGACGAGAACATGCAAAAACACGAAGGTATCAAAGTACAGATGAAGGTAAGAACATACAATCAGCAAGCGCAGCCCTCCTTAGCGCCAGCTTCCCGAATGCTGTTCAAGTTGACCCTCGACTCCTGGCTCTGAGCAGCACCAGAATCACCCCCAGCGCCCGCCCTAGCAGCAGCGGCACCTCCCCTGGGACCCTTCAAACTCGTCTCAGGAATGCCGTTGGCAATAGCGGTGAAAACTTCGGTGACGTTGGTGCCGTTCTTCGCCGACGTCTCGAAGAAGAGCAGGTTCTCCTCGTCAGCGTAGGCTTTTGCCTCGCGCGTGCTCACTCTCCTCGCGTCCGTGCCTTCTTCTTCATCTGCAGCAGGCTCGGGCGCAGCAGCCGCGGCATCTTCATCACCAGCATCTTCTGCGCCATCCTCGCCGCACAGATCGAACTTGTTGCCGACGAGGGCAATCACAATCCCGGGCGAGGCCTGACGTTGCAGCTCGGCGACCCAGTGGCGGGCCTTGACTAGCGAAGAAGGCTTGGTGAGATCGTAGACAACAAGGGCAGCCTGTGCGTTGCGATAGTACATTGGAGCCAGGGAGGCGAAGCGCTCTTGGCCAGCCGTGTCCCAGATCTCAAACTTGATGGTGCGAGCGGGTAGCGTGATTTTCTTTGTGAGAAAGGCGGCGCCGATGGTGGGTTCCTTGTTGGGCTGGAAGTCGTTGTTTACGAAGCGGAGCACTAATGATGACTGTAGGAGGGCGAGAGTGTTAGTGAGTTTTGCGTGTCTAAGTGGCTGCGGAAGGTCGAGGATAGGCAGGTACCTTTCCGACGGCAGCTTCTCCCAGCAAGACTAGCTTGACGCTGCTGCTGGGCTTTGGTGCTGATGCGTCGCTCATTATGATGTTCCAGTTGCGGTATGGATGGTTGGATGGTGTTGGATTGCTTTGTCTGTCTGCGTAAGGTGCCTGCCAATTCAGGCGCGCGTTACGATGACGAAGAGGGAAACCGACGTTGCAGCCAAGGCTGGTGGAGAACGCGCGTTGGCAACCTCCGAGCACCTTCCTTGCCGGCTCTCTCTCTCTCACCCTGCAGACATTACATTACTACTATTACCTGTACGGAGGAGTACAATGATCATTGATGTATCTCGTGCTGCAGCACCACAGGATGGTTTTCATCCTTCTGCTCAGCTGACTTCTGCAATTCTCGATACTTTCTCGGCTCAAGCATCACGAGATAATCGCCATTTCCTGTGCTCGGCATCTTGTCCATTGCAGCCCGACGGTTTGTCAGAAGAATGCTAAATCGAGTCTCTCTTCTCAAATGATTAGGTAGCCAGCCATGCGTTCCCGGATCTCCAGGTGTTCCTGCGGACGGGGCCGTCCTGGGAGACCTCATCTCGGCTCGCTGTAGATGCTAGTCAGCCTAAAGAAAGCCATGTCTGTGCCACCCCCCGAGTTATTCATCCCTCCCTGGTCTTAGTCTTTGGCATGTCTCTGGTCACTATCCAGCTGACTACCCACGAAACAAACACTGCCAACAGTCATGGCTCTTATTGATGCTAAAGCTGCCGTCAGTGTCCTGTCACAGGCCGATGCATTACCTGAACTGCCGAGCGGCTTTTTCCCAAACCTGAACGTCATGCCAATTAATATAGGCGGGAGAAGTTTCTGCGTGGAACACTGACGGAACCTTGAAGAAAGCTCAGTAATATAATCCCCGATGTTTAGTCCGATTTCTGGTCCCTGGTGATAGCCGATCAATTATGGATGCTTGATCGTCGTGTCTCTCCGGTCCTGGTCGATTAAACCGTCACTTTGGATACTACTAGGGTGTCATGCCACACAAGACAGCATGTCTCGAAAGCATTTCCATCAGATGCTGGATTACCAGGCCACTCGAAGGACAATGCCATCTTCATGCAAAGCATTACATACAGACTTTCGCAAACATGTGTCTTCATACAATGCAAGGTTCAAACCGCTGATGTTTGTCATATGAGCCTCCCGTCATCGGACAGAAGGTCCACGGCCGACGATCAGATCTTCCGCTGAACCACTGCAACCCGGTTTGCTGCAGTGTCACACCAACAGACAATCATCTGCGAACTGCTGCATCGGAACCCGGCTTCGCGTCTCACACCTTGTTTTCGTGAAGAAACAAGAGACAGTCAGCCTCTGATTGACAATCAGGCCGCGTTTATCTTTTGCTACCTCTACGGACTTTTTGTTTTCCTGCTTTTTGTTTGGTGGCTTGCCGGGGGTCAAGGTGAGTTTTTTGTTTGCAAGGTAATTCTTCCCATGCCGCTGGAAAAAGGCTACCACACTTCTCAATTTATTTGCGTCAAACGTGCCGAGACGATGGGAAAAGCTTGCAGTCTCCAAAATACTTATCGTTTGTAGTAAAGCTTCACGTCACGGAGTTGTACAATAGTTACGCGCTCACGGACTTGTGAATTGAGGCAAGGTTGTGTGTGTGTAGAGCCTAGTACGAGCCGCGCACCCGAACCTTCCAGAATAGTGTCCGTACCGCAGAACATAATGTAAGGGGATGCTCTACTGTCATGGTCTAAACTTGCTTCGCCATGACAGTAGATCTGCAGTATCAGCCCCTCGTTTTGCCTGATGATGATATTTCTGCGGCATTGCACCTTTCGGATAGAAGGAGGGAGAAACGACCAGACAGCTGAAGAAACGAACAAATAAAAAAAAAATGGAGAAGAATAGGGGTTTGAATCAATTCTCGTTTGATCGCGCAAGATGGCAACAAAGTCGACACACTCTACGTATCAAGGGTTGAGGCGCGAGGAAGATCTGACAGGCTGCAGCGGGATGTACAAGCTTGCATCCGCTTCGCCGCGAGATCCGAAAAGTCGGCGCTTGCATGATGGGGTCCCATGAAGCTGGACAAGAACGGCGTACGAGTAACCTGGGACGACAACGAGCCATCGGAAATCGTTTTGCGCTCGACCTCTCTCCATCATTTTATCCGCTTAACAGGGAAACATATTATTCCAGAGAAAGCGCGCGCGAAGGATAAACTTCTTCTAGGTGTTAAGTCAGAGCGTTGTCCCGTAGGCCCCGGAGATGAGGCGTTGGTTCTAGCGGCTTTCTAGTTTGGTATCCCGCAAAGCATGGTGTGTTTGATGTCATGTCTCTATCAAGGATGGCGGGATCGCCTTCTGAGGCTTCGGTAGCGTTGTTTGGAAGCAGGACCGGGAGATTAGTCGTGTCAAGACGAAAGAGGAAATACAACTGTCAAAGTTCTGTGGCAGGCGGGCGAGTCAAGAAGATCAGTCAAACTGAATCAGAGTCCGCATCCTCTTCTGGCAGCTTGACTTTTTACGGAAATGCAGAGACCAGCAAGGGTACTTGCATGCAGGTAGACAGGCGGCTCAATTGTTGGAGGCAGATGTGCGAATGATTTGGCGCGGCAGTTCCTGCATTAGAGGACCGCCGCAGAGAAGGGCAGGGTTTTTAGTTGGTCCCCGTTCCGGCGGATCAAGATAGTTTGATATTAGTCCGTCTGCTGAATGCTGTTGGCGCTGCTGGGTCTTCCTGCAGGTTGGCGGTTAGTCCGCTGGCCGGGGGCATGTCAATCAAAGATCGGCCGCCCTTGCTGCACGCATCACCATCGGACTTGAAACAGCCAAACGGAAAAAAAAAGCCCAGACCCCCCGTCTGCGTCAGTTCTGCCCTTGACAAGAGTGGTCAAAAAAAGTAATGGATGGTGCACGTCA
This sequence comes from Aureobasidium zeae, assembly GCA_017580825.2. Taxonomy (NCBI): domain Eukaryota; kingdom Fungi; phylum Ascomycota; class Dothideomycetes; order Dothideales; family Saccotheciaceae; genus Aureobasidium; species Aureobasidium zeae. The sequence goes on from JAGFJS020000008.1 coordinate 729,584, forward strand.
ATTTCAATCTCCCTGGGGGGCCAAGCAAGCGAGACAGGCAGATGGAAAGGGGGCGGACCCAGAATGGAAGCATGCGCTGTGACGCGAGCCTGTAGATGCTTTAGTATGAGCTAGATAGATATAACCCGTATCTCCTTTGCCATGAGTTGTTGGCAGTTTTTTCTTCCCCCTTTCCTTTCCTACTATCTTGTGGTTCAGCGAATCGCCCGCATACCTTTAAAACTCCCTGCGCAAGACGTATCCATTTTTATTTATTATAATCCTCGGCTCCAGACCAGCATTCCAATCCAACATTCTCTTGGACAAGAAAAGTCCCTCTTTGTGTCAAAGAAGCAATCTTCGGATTTCCGCCCTGCCAACGAACCCGCTTTCTTCGTTCGCCTCTCGTCAGACGGAGCCTACAATTCTGGACATCGTCAACACAGCCCTGCTTTTAGACACCTGCTGAGTTTCCTCACGAGGACAATTCCAAGTTGTGATTACCGTTACTCATCGTAAGCCTTGACCTCCCTTGCCCGAATTGTATCACCTCGAGCCATGACAAATGCTATAATAAAACGTCCGTGTATATATATAATGGATGGTATACTGACTTGTCAAGTAGAGCCTCTCCTGCAAGAACCACCTGAGTCTCGACTACTTTGTCTCTATATATCTCCCACCACTACCCGGAGCGAAGCATCTTCTCCGCTCGCTTCCACACCACATGATCAGGAGGAACAGCAACGCCATCACAGTCAACATGGGCCGAGGAGCGTACGACACAACCGGCACGCTGAAGCCCGGCCAGCCTCCGCCGCCAAAGCCCCGATAAGAATCTCGTGGCTTGTTTGTTACATGGCACTGTCATCTCCTTTTTTTATGCGCTTTTGCTCTATCCCTTGTTCAGGGGTTGTGTTACGAGCGAAAAATCCAAGGGCAATAAAAGGATACCGACGGTCGCAATTTTCTCGGACAAAATGAACACTTTGGACGCGCGTGGTGGTGTTTTCTGTATCTGAGTAAGTTCGTCAAGCTCAATCTTCCGGAACGCTCGGAGATGTTTCGAAGAGAGGAAGCTTCCTGGTCGCTAACCCACAACTAGTTTTCTGTCATCAAAACCCTGCTGTCAAATGTCAAACACCAACCACAAAACACCAAACCAGTGTCATCTTGAAACCGGGCAGCAGCAAGGCCATCTGCAACTCTCGCCACATACATCTCACATCATCATCGGTCGTTCGCCTTCTCCTTCGCTTATTCGGATCGTTTCCCTGGAGTTCTCTTCCTTCCTCGCATAATATACCCCATCTTTGACGGTTTTCATCTCGGTGTTCGAACGGTTTTTGTTTCATGGTTCCTTCCCGTCCCGTTCTTTCCAGCTCTCTCTACACATTCTGGAAATTGACGACGCATGCAACCACTTTTTCTCCCTTTTTATTTTCCACAAAAAAAAAACGCGACAAAAAAGACTACAAAAAAAAGAGAGCATCTTAATCTTTGTAACTCTCTCTGCGGTTTCCTGGCGTTTTCTTCTTCGGTTTTCTCTCCTTTGTTCCTGAGCGAAGATATCCCAAAAAGAGGCGTTTTTTTCCCTTTCTCCTATCATCGTTATTACCATTTTCTGACACGCATATCGGGCGGTCTTTTATTTTTTGCAAGTGTAACTCTTTTTTTATTTACTCTTTTCCTTTTGTATCTTCTCAGGGGGGGAAAAGGAGTGAAAGGAGCAATAAGAGAAGAGCACCAAAGAATGATTGGGGGCAACCCTAAAGCGTGCGTGTGCTTTATTAATATGGCGTATTATCCCTTCCTGCCTTTCTTGGATATTTTTTTTTCTTTCTCTCTATTATATCTACAAATGTGTACCAATATCTTTCTTCTTTCTTCTTCCGTTATATCGTTGTCCAGTCTTCTCGTGTGAAGTCTTTTACCTCCCTGGTCACTCTTGGGTGAAAAGTTCTTGCTCTCTCTGTATTTGTCTTCTTTCCCGTTGAAGAAGAGGTATCTTGTATTTGTCCGATATACATGCATGCGTTATCCCCCAGCAACCCTAAATGCCACGCACACAACACTTGTTCGTCTTCTACTTCTTCAATGACAAAACAGGAAAGGGGGGAGGGGAGAGAGAGAGAGCTGACACCGGGCCCACGGTTGCGGAGTTTGGATTTCCACCTCACTCTCCCTGCATGATCTTTGTACCCTTGTACCATTTATTATTTTACCTTTTCTCGATTTCCCCTTTGCGTGCGTCTCTTCCATGCATCAATGCGCGCCTTTTTTCCCCCCTGATGTGATCTTTGCGCTTATCGAAATGTATAATAAGGCACCGATGATCAAAAAGAAAGATAAGAAAAAAAGGAAAACATGTGCTTGCTTGCAGTATCTGGGTATAAGATTGGTTTAATGACTTTTATTCTTTTCCGGAGGGGGGGGGGGTTTTTTTAAAAAAAAAAAAAGACTTTAGCCTCTATATCCGGTGGAGAATCTCGAACATCATCGTCTATCTAGCCCCAAAAAAACAGGATAACCGCACAAAAATAGAACCCTAGAGAACACCCTGGTGGGCAACAAAAAGAAGAAAACAAATAAAATTCAGCAAACAAACTCCACGCTTGACTTTTTTGTTTTGCCATGCTCCGACCTGCTGTTTCTCAGACCGTCTAGTCCTCGAACTTGATGCCCTTAGGAGTTTGGTCAATTATGCCACCCTTGTAGCTGCCACGTTTGCCCTTGTTCTTGGCCTTTGTGAAAGCCTTGCCCTTTGTGACAATCAAGGCCTCGTGAGCCTTTTGCGCGTAATCATAGGAAACAAAGGCGTTACTAGCAAGCCTGGGGTCCACGTATTGATCTTTAGGAATGCGGCTGAAGGGCACATTCTCCTTTTTGGCGCGCTTGATGTTGGCCTCAGTGGCGGGGACGGCGACCTGTTGTTCTTCTCCGCCAAAGGCACCGCCGAGTTTGCGCTTGCGGCTGGGGTGCATGAATGCTTCTGAGTCATCTGCGGGAGGGGCGGTGCCTTCGGCTTTGCCGAGGGCTGAGCTGGCGGGAACCATCATGGTGTCGATGGGTGCAGGAGCTTCGGCGAGGGTAACGCTGGAGGCGGCAGATTCCGAGGCAGCATCGGCAGCAGACTTGTTGTCCTTCTTCTCCTTCTTGGCTGCTGGTTTTTCAGCCTTTGCGGGCTTCTCTGTCTTGACGGCTTTAGCGGCTTTGGGCGCTTTTACGGGCTTCTTTTCAGCTTCGCTTTCGGAGTCGGAAGAATCGCTATCAGAGGAGGACGAAGAAGAGTCGCTGTCTGAAGAGTCGGACGAGGAAGAAGAAGAAGAAGAAGAAGAGTCGGAGGAAGAGTCAGAGTCCGAGTCGGAGGACTCAGAAGATGAGGAAGAAGAGTCGGCTTCGGATGATGAGGAGGACGAGGCAGAGGAAGAGTCGTCCTTGGTGGACTTCTTGACGACCTTTGTCTTTTTGGAAGCAGGTTTCTCACTCTCGTCGTCGGAGGAGGAGTCCGAGGCAGAAGACGAGGCACTCGAAGGGACGGGGCTAGCCTTGCGCTTCTTGACGACGGGCTTCTCGTCGGCTTCGCTGTCGGAAGAGTCGCTGTCGGAAGAGTCGCTGTCGGAAGAATCGCTGGCGGACGATTCGCTGTCACTGCTATCACTAGCATCGGACGAGGCATCGGCGGGAGTGAAGGTGGTCTCCTGGGGACGGGCCTCGTAGAGGTCGATCAAGGAAGTGGATCCATCAGTGGTGAGGGTGATGCCCTGGTCTTTGGCCTGTTTCTCAACAGCCTTGGCGGCCCTGACATAGCCGCTGGTGGTGAGGAATTGGTTGACAAGAGCAAGCAGCTCTGGTGACGGTGTTGTTGACATTTTGGTTGTTGAGGAAAGAGCAATTAACAAGAACAGGCAAGAGCGCAAAAAACCAGAGGACATGCAACCGAGGCGGAAAATTATCAACGAAAGTCCGTGCTGAGAATGATGAGTGCCTTCCCTCTAAATTCCATGACAGTCTAGCCGCTCACTCACCTTTGCCGCCTTCCGGACTCGATTCGACTCGACTATATTTCCGACCGGTCTTTACCACTCGTCTGCCTTGTGTCCTTGATCGCAGAGCCATCGCGGGCATACAGCACCTGTCTTTTTTTACGTCATCCTCGAGTCGCATCCCCCACCCCCACCATGGAAGAGGCTACTGCCCTCAAGAACAAGGGCAATGATTTCTTCAAAAACCAGGACTGGCCGCAAGCCATCGATTTGTACACTCAGGCTATCGAGAAATACGACAAGGAACCTTCGTTCTATACCAACAGAGCCCAGGTGTGCAATAATTACCCGCCCACGGACATGCCACCACTCAAAATACTGACTCTCATAAGGCCCACATCAAACTTGAAGCATACGGATATGCCATCGCAGACGCCACAAAAGCCATCGAGCTGAATCCCGATTTCGTCAAGGTACTGGCTGCTTCACCTCGCCTCTTGCCCACCTCACGTGCTTTCTTACTCATACCGTCAACAGGCCTACTACCGCCGTGCCGTCGCCAATACCGCTATCCTTCGCCATGCAGATGCCGTACATGACTGGAAGATGGTCGTCAAGAAGAGCCCGGGGGACAAGGTCGCTCGCGCACAACACGACGCCTGTCAAAAAATCATCAAACGCGACGCCTTCCTGAAGGCCATCGAAGCCCCCGATGCTCCCTCGGCTGCCGAGGGTCTAGACATTCCCAACATTGCTATTCCTAGCGACTACGATGGTGTGAAGCTCGGAGACGAGATGACACAAGAGTTCATTGACGATATCACTGAGCGCTTCAAGAACGGCAAGAAGATTCCCCTCAAGTATGTCTACCAGATCGTCCTTGCTGTCAAGGATATCTGTTACAACGAGCCTACCATGGTCGAGACGCATGTTGAGAAGGGCAAGATTATGACTGTCTGCGGCGATACTCATGGTATGTCCTGCTTCATGGCGCCTTTCAACTCGCCTTGCTAATGATACTCCTCCTTGCAGGCCAATACTTTGATTTGATGGAGATTTTCAGAATCAACGGTCCCCCCTCGGCCGACCATCCTTACTTGTTCAATGGCGATTTCGTCGACAGGGGCAGTTGGTCGTGTGAAATCGCCCTCTTGCTCTACGCATACAAGTGGCTGAACCCCAAGGCCATGTTCTTGAATCGCGGCAACCACGAGACGGACGACATGAACAGAATGTACGGATTTGAAGGAGAATGCAAGGCAAAGTACAACGAGCGCACCTTCAAGCTCTTCTCCGAGTCATTTAGCGCGCTCCCCCTAGCCACTCTCATCGGCGACAAATACTTTGTTCTCCACGGCGGACTATTCTCGGACGACAACATCACACTCGACGACGTGAGAAAGCTGAACCGACATAACCAAAGACAACCCGGGCAGAGCGGATTGATGATGGAAATGTTGTGGACAGACCCTCAAACAGCACCCGGAAGAGGACCTAGCAAGCGCGGCGTGGGTCTGCAATTCGGACCAGATGTGACGAAGCGATTCTGCGAAAAGAATGGACTCGATGCCATCATTCGAAGTCACGAAGTGCGCATGGACGGCTACGAGGAGGAGCATGACAGCAAATGTATCACTATCTTCTCAGCACCAAACTACTGCGACTCGACAGGCAACAAGGGGGCATTCATCAACATTGAGTCGGACTACAAGCTGAAGTTCCAGCAATTCACGGCCGTCAAGCATCCTAACATCAGGCCAATGGCATATGCCAATTCTGCAATGGGCATGATGTGAGAGAATGATACGATGGTGGTTTGGATATTTCAGGGCGTTTGGCGCAAGCGATTGACATGACTAGAAGAAGCATGCCGTCTACGAGTAGCCATGTGCAAGGGACAAATGTAGGAATAGAAAGAAGGAGAAAAACGCATTACAGTAGAGTGTTTGATGAGCAAACCTACCACACTTTCACATGCTTTCCAACTCAACGCTTGGCAGGGGACCCGCGGACTCTAATTAGAGCGATGATGAATTGTAAGTGTCGGTTGATGATGACAGCGCTCTTTCCTTCCCGGTCATGATTACGCGCTTTCCTTCCTGGGCATGATGCGCTTCCTTCCCAAATTGACAGCGCTGCAGTGTCGATTCGCCGTGTCGCTGGCGACATCGGCGGCAGTGTTTTGCATCTATCTTTATATCTGGAGCCCTCGTTTCGCCTACGCTGCCGAGATGGAACTCATCGCGCCTGTGGATACCTACGATGACTCGATAGAAGAGGTGGACGCGTACACAATACAAGAGGAGGAGCTACACGAAACAAAACGAGCTGTTGGAGACGTGGTGATACTAGGCGGAAGCAACATACCCGGACTGCTCAACATTGAGGCGGGCAACACTACAGTGTGGCACTTCAACAATGCCTCACTGTGGGGTGCTTTCGCAAAGCCGTCAATGGGCCTGCCCAGTGTTATCGTTGACGGCGACACGGGCGATTCGGGCACCATCTTCAAACGACAGGCTTCATCCTCGTCGGCCAGACTCGTCTACATCTCCGTCACGACATGTCTACAACCACTCTGGAATGCGTCCATGGGCAACCAGACGGCCGAGCCGCCGCAGCTCGTCCTCTACGTGTCCAACTCGACGGCAAACAAGTCGCCTGGTCCGGATAGCCCGCCAAATGCGCAAAATGCCATCAACCTCGTCCAAGGCTTCGCCAATTATTCAATGAATGCCACGACCGACATTTACATGGCAGTACACGCTCCCCTCATGCCCAACGGCTTCTCGGGCATCTGGAACTACGAAATTGCCGCGTCCATCGACAACTACTACCACGCCGCCCATCCCCAGTCGCCCTTCCTTTACCTCGTCGATACCGACACGCACGCCGCCCTGCTCGTCACCAACAACTTGACGACAGCCGACCCGCAGTCGGATGTGTACCAGAAGTGGATGAATCTCACTTCGCCGTTTACTGTCTTTGTGCAACCCACAGCAGACAAGCGTCTTGACGGGATGCGAAACAGCTACTGCGGCATGACGCACGCCAGCATCAACAACGCCTCGAGCTCTGTCCAGTCGGGCATGATCACTCGCGGTCTGGGCCACAAGCCCAAGGAGCAATTCTACATCCAGAATCTCAACAGCAGCGTCTCATACTTTGGTGTTTTGGCCATGCAGGGCAATTCCACAGCCACAGGCCCTGGTGTTGTGGGAGGTGGCGGCCAGATCTGGCAGCCCGTCAACTTCACCACAAAGTCCGACAACAACTGCGCCCTCGTCTTCAACTTGACCTTCTGCCATGACGTTGCATACGCCGTACCCAGCAACCCGGACAGATACCCCGACCAACCCTCGTTGAGTGCCGTCTACGACTCTTATGCCGCCTCGCTGTACGAAAACTTTGCAAAATCGCTCGACCAGATCCCCTGCAACACAACCCTCTCGGCACAATACTCGCCCGCAAAGAATTGCGACGACTGCGCAGACGCATACAAGCAATGGCTCTGTGCAGTCACCATGCCCCGCTGCGAAGACTTTTCCTCGCCAAATCCTTGGCTCCAGCCTCGCAACATGGGCCAAGCACCCATCCAAAACTCGTCTGCCGCACCCGCTCTCCTGGAGCAACTCAACCAGCAATACATCCCCATGGCTTCTGCTCCCAGCGACAGCGACGCTTACTACCAGACCTACGCCTCCGTTCTCGCCTCCAACAGCTCTCGCAACCCTTCGATAATTGTCGATTTGATTGGCCCCGGCCCGTACAAAGAGGTCAAGCCTTGCGAGGACTTGTGCTATAGTTTGGTGAGAAGTTGTCCCGCGGCTTTGGGCTTCGGATGTCCGAGTCCCGGCAGGGGCTTGGAGGTCGATTATGGGCAGAGGAGCGATGATGGCAGTGTCACTTGTAGTTACCTGGGTGCGGTTTATTATCTCAATGCTGCGTCGTCTTTTGCGGGTGGGCGAGTGGTGCGAGTCGCTGTCCTGATCGCTGCGGTCTTGTCGTTTTTGCTCGCATTCTGATTTTTTTTTCTTTTTTTTTGATAGACCTACATGGGGAGTTTGGTGGATTTTTCTTTTCTTCTGCTTCTTTTTTCTTCTTCTTTCCTTCCTGCGGTGCTAGACAGGCGGGTTCAGATGAAGGAGTATTGGTCTTTGATAGCATTAGCCATGGTGCAGGAGGCGTTTGTGTACATGTATGTTTCTTTCTTTTTGCTTTTTTCTTTTCTCTCTTTTTCTTTTTTCTCTCTTTTTTTTCTCTCTTTTTTTTTCTCTCTTTTTTTTTCTCTCTTTTTTTTTCTCTCTTTTTTTTTCTCTCTTTTTTTTTCTCTCTTTTTTTTTCTCTCTTTTTTTTTCTCTGCTCATGATACACCATCACAATTATATATATTTATGAATATATACACGTATATTTCTCTCTCTCTTTCTTTTTTTTATTACATTTTTCTCTCTTTCTTATTACCTTTTTTTTTTCTCTCTTTCTTGATATCTTTCTCTCTCTTTATTATTACCTCTTTTTCTCTCTTTCCTAATATCTTTTTCTCTCTTTCTTGATATCTTCTTCTCTCTTTCTTAATATCTTTTTCTCTCTTTCTTGATATCTTTCTCTCTCTTTCTTGATATCTTTCTCTCTCTTTATTATTACCTCTTTTTCTCTCTTTCCTAATATCTTTTTCTCTCTTTATTATTACCTCTTTTTCTCTCTTTCCTAATATCTTTTTCTCTCTTTATTATTACCTTTTTTTTTCTCTTTCTGCCTTTTTCTCTTCTTTTGTTCTCTTCTTTTTTTTTTCTTCTCTTCCTTTTTCTTCCCTCTTCGCCTACTCCTCCTCTTCACATGTGGTAGAGCATAAGCAAGAGAAAAGATAAGAGAGATTATAGAGATAGAGAAAAGAGAGAAGATAAGAAAATAAAATAAGAAGAGGTAAGAAAAAAAAAACAAGAGAAGAGGGGGAAAAAAAAAGAAGCCGAGTTAGGTAGGTAAGTTCAGAGAGAAGGCGAAAAATTAAAGATTTGGTATTATTTTGGGTTTTTGTGGTGGGGGTTTGTCTGCTGTAATGTAATAGTGATGATATACAAAAATAAAAGAGAAAAAAAGAACCAAAAGAAGAACAAACACTAACTGACTGGGTATATGCCAAAAAAAAAAAACAAAAGAGCAAAGATAAAAATAAAAAGGAAATCCATAATCGTAAAAGAGGAGGCCTCACAGTAAGAGACTGGCCGTCAGCGAGGAGAGAGAAAAGAAAAAATAAAAACCGCATCATAAGCCTTTTGTGCGTGTGTGTGTGTGTGTGTGTGTGTGAGTGAGTGTCATAATCATGAATCATTTCGACGCAGAATTAGCAGTGGCAACAAAGACGGCCAGCGCGACAATGGCACCAATGATGGCCACGCCCACAAAACTCATGATGCGGTTCAGGTTCCTCCACCACCGGGCCTTCAACCACATCCTCTCGGCCTCCCACTGCATCTTCTCCGCCCGCAGGCCCCGCGCGAACCTCTGTTGCTGTTTCTCCTGCTCCGAGAGCTCGTGCCGCGCCGCCCCGCCGAACTCTGCGCTGATGTCTAGTTGCGACGAACTCGGGTCGTGGAAGCTGGCTTCCAGGTCTTGGTCGTTGATCATTTCGGGCGCGACGGGCCGTACGGGCAGAGGCAGGAAGGCGGCAATCATCCAGAGCAAAGGAAACAGGAAGCCCAAGCAAAAGAACAGAATCTGCCGGTTGCCCCTGCTCAGCACGAGAGAGTTGTACGCCTCGTCGAAACTCGGCGCCCTCCACGTGTTCAATCGATGCGAGAGACGGCGAGACGGCAGCAAACGCGGCGTTGTGGTGAACACGTGGCTGGCAGAGATGGATTGCGGGTAGTTGGACGAGGTGTAAGTGGCGTCGCGGGGGAGGCCGCGGCCAGACTTGACGGTTTGCTGGCGACGGGGCACGTCGGGTGCGGGTGCGGGGGGGCCGCGTGTGCGTTGAACGACGGGGTTGATGGCCATGCTGTCGTTGGAGCTGGAGCGCATGACAAGACCGTCGCTAAAGTCAAGCTGGCCCTCGTCAATATAGAGCTCAGCTAGGCTGCTGCTGCGCGAGACTGATGAGGAAGTGGTGGCAGAGTGTTGGGCTCCGCCTTGTGCTGCTGATCGTTGGTAAGGGCGGAATATACTGGGGAGGAAATGCGAGGATTGCGGTGATGGAGTGACAAAAGGGGCGGTGGCCTGTGTGGGCGACGTGGCAAAACTCATCAAGCTGTTTCCAGCGCTTTCCCAGCGTCGGTGTGGTGGCCAGGGGGCCATGCGTGCAGGCAGGTTGTCGGGATTGAAAGTGGCCGATCGGGGCGTGTTGTGGGCCGTGTCTTGGAGAGGAAGAGTGAGATTGATTTCGCTTGCCGGAGACAACTGCAATTTGCCGCGGTAGAATGACCTTGCCCACTGAGGGAAAATGGAGGAGCCTTGTGAGCCGCGGTCAGGCACGTTCAAGGTGGACATGGTAGCCATGCTTAAATCAGACCGCGCGGTAGTAGGACGGGGCTCAGAGTTGGCTCTTGCACGCAATAAGGGAAAAGATCGCTGCCGACGCAACGGACGAGCCTGTAGTTCAGCAATCGTGTCATCCTTCTCCGAGTTCGGACCAGAGCTCGGATTTGTTATCATGGGACTACTTGACTCCTTGCCCTTGGTGCTGCTCGAGAACTGAGCGTCGTGAATAACAGAGTTTTCTCGTTCCAACTCCCACCGCGAGCTTTCAGCAGACAGGGTCTGGCCTTGACTCGACGAGTACGAACTCGACGCCGGCAAGGTCTGACGTCTCACATACCAGTTTTCCGACGAAGGCGCCACGACTGGCGGCGAGGTGAAAATGTCATCACTGGATCGCCGTGTGTGTGTGCGGCTCGAAGGCTCCGACTCGGAGGCAATGGTCGAGAGATTTGAGAGACGGATCGCTGGGGCAGCGGCAGACGCCGAGTGCATATGCGCTCGCTTGCGGGCTACAGACAGAGGTGGCAGGCTTTCGCTCTCGCCAGCTGACCAGACGCTGCTTGCAGCTTGCGATGCTGCAGTAGGTGGCCGGACCTGAGCATACTGCACCGACAGCGAGCTCTCATCGGACTTGGCATATCGAATGACATTGAAAGAAGGCCGATCAGAGTGCGGCGACGATCCCGAGTGTTGTGAGGGCGAGCTCACGCCGTGGACCTCGATATTGGGACTCGAAGAGCCAGACTCACACGAGCTCAACATGGTGGCCACTGACGAAACCTTGGCAGCCTGCCTGACTTTGGCAATTTCCCTTCGAATGGCCTCGGAGCCCTGAGATGCAGTCCCGGAAGATGAAGACGCCGTCACCGGGCGGATGGTGGTTGATTCGAAACTTGTTTCGGCCACTGGCGATAGAGCCTCTTGTCTCAATCTTTCCTTCTCAAATTCTTCCTGCTGCATGGGTGTTGGCGTATTCGCTGCTGAGCCATCCAGAGAGAAGTGGCAACTTGTCGGAGAGAACAAAGAATCATTCATGGCAGATGTCATGGTTAGCGCCGAGGTAGTCGAGAAGCGATTCGAGTGTCTCTCAGTCAAAGCCTGTGCCGGAGGCTTCATGCCAGCAGAAAGCGGTAGCTTGTTGGAATGGAGACTCGAGGGTCCTTGGTTGGTCTCAATGGTATATCCATGCTTGGATGGCTTAGGCGGTTGAATTGCCTGCGGCTGTTTGCTCTTGCCATGCGTGCTCTTCTGGCTCGAGCTCGAGCTCGAGTCAATCACGCGTATCGTGGGTTCGCCATTGTCTCGATTGATGTCTGAGGGAGTCCGTTCGTTAAGCGCGCCGCGCTTCTTGCTAGTCGGCTTCAGACTAAATCTCCCTCCATTCTCAGGCAGCAGCTCGATGGACTGCCGCGGGTGGAAAAACTTCCCAGTCATGTGGGGTTAGAAAATGAATCGCGAAAAAGACAGAAAGAAAGAAAGGAGTGTGGTTGTGACAGATAAAAGAGTGGAAGGATATCGATAGGCCGTATTGGATGATCGAGAAAGAGTGACTAGAAGATCGACATCTCAGAAAGCAAATCGCAGCAACTCCTAGGAGGCCCCAAAATGTGTCGTTGCAGGCAAAGAGAAGGGGGAAAAAGAGAAGATGGCTAGGGCGGCTGAGAGATCTTGACAACGCAGAGACGATATCAACAAGTCACGATTATTGAGCTGTGGGGATATTAATAGGCGGGGCGGGATATAGTGCCAGGCTTTTGGGTGCTGCTGCCGGTGGTGGGATTTCGAAGGAGCGTAATGGAGTCGGATAAATGAAAGACTGGAGGGAGGCCAAAAACTTGTTGCAAGTGGAGTGGCAGACACTCGTACATATGGAGCGCACTCGACACGTCCGAGCCGCAAGAGTAGGCAAAAAAAAAGGTGTACTGGCCATACAGTAGCCGCCGTATTGCGCCCTGAACCGGCCGTGGGAGATGAGGTCCACACTGGCAATAGAAGTTGTCGCATGTTCGGCTGGACGAGGCGCCCCAAGCTGCCGGCACTAAGGGGCTGGCGAGCGCCATAAACAACGCTCCCTCAGTATCAAACCCGACAGCCGTCAATCGCGGCTTTTCTTTGGCATCGAGAGTAGCAGCATCGACACAGAACGGCGAGTGTCGCGAGTATCAAAGGCTTGCTCGTGCGAACGCTCGGATAACCTAAAATCTAGAGGTGATTAAACAAAGTGAGCGGGGGGGTTCAGGCAGCGCAACGTGCGACTTTCGACGACTCTCGGAAGATGTGCCCGCACGCTTGCATGAGCTGTGGGTAAAGCATGGATGCAAATGTGCTGCATCACATTTGAGCATCTGAGACGAACGCTACATCATTGACTGAATTCTCAAACGTCTCGTCCTCGATACATGTAGTATTTTGGTTCTTTCATCTTCCTTCAGACTTCCAGTGCTTCGAAGCATCCGTGGCTCGACTAATTTGCCCTGTTTGACTGCGGACGGTGTGTGTGTGTGAGTGTGTGTCTCCATTGTGCGTTCCAACGCTGACCGTTTCGTCATCTCCAGCATCCATCCCCTTTGCAATTCATTGTTATTGTTCGCCCAAACTGCCAGCCGCGAAGCCGCTTTTAGCATTCCTTCTGCTTGATGCTGCGGGCGCGTTTGCTGTTTATGCTGTAATCTTATTGCATCTTGTGTCTGAAGATCTTACGGACAAGTTTTCTTAAACTGCGCGGCGTGGCTCTCGAAGCATTATCCGTGTATCAAAAAATAGAATCTCGAGTCGATCTCAATCATATCATGGCATCCACGGGTAAGTAGTTGCGCATCAGAAGGGCAAAGAAGCAGGGCAAAGCCACACATAGCCGTCGTATGCATCTCCTATCCATATCGACAAGCGACGTTGCCAGCTGGAAACGAAAAACATACATGTACCTAGATTGATGAACTGACACCTCACCCCTTCTGCGACAGCTTCCACAATCAGCACTCACGCTGCAGGCGGCCTGACCGTCCTTTTCACCATCATCTATGTGGCTCCGTTTTATCTCTCGCCCACACTGCGGAGCAACTCGCTCGCCAATCGTAACACGCCCTCGGTCATCAAAGCTCGCATCCGCGCGGTGGTCTGGAGTTGTCTGACAAGTGCTATCATCACTGTCGGTGTGCTCACCCTGAAGGGGCATGTACCCCCAAGGGAGGTATTCCACGTACTTGGCTTGTACCCTGTGAGTATCCTGGACACTGCAAAATCGTTTTTGCTCGTAGCCATCCTCTTTGCCGGTCCACTGTTCGAACGAACTATCGTCGATGGGGAATGGAAAAGTTGGAGCCTCGCTGCCGTCAAGGAAACCATCTATGATGATTTGATAGGCTGGCGCAATCTCGTCATTGGCCCTGTAAGCGAAGAAGTGGTCTTCAGAAGCCTTGCAATCTCTCTGTATCTACTGGCTCAGGTAAGTGTTATCTATGCTGTGAACCGCCCTTTCTCTGGACCCCCTCCTTCACCAAACTCTATTTCGATACTGACTCGACTGTTTCTTTTTTATAACAGACATCCGCCCGCCGTATAACGTTCACTTCCCCCCTGATCTTCGGCGTGGCGCATGCACACCATCTGCACGAGGTGATCAACTCTTCTCGGCGGCCGGGGGCAAGCTATCTCGGTACCGCTCTGACACCTTCCGTCATCCTGCCTGGATTGGTCCGCACCTTGTTTCAATTCATGTACACGTCGCTGTTTGGCTTCATTGCTGCTTTCATATACCTGCGCACGAGCTCGCTTGTGGCATGTATCCTTGCTCACAGCTTCTGCAATTGGATGGGCCTGCCTAGGCTATGGGGTCGTGTTGGAGAAGAGTTTGACGACGAGAGGCTCGAACCAAGCATGCCAGACGCTGATGATGTTAGCGCCAGCGCATCTGTTCAGGACGGCAGACGCGCCCAGCAAATATCCGTCGTCTGGACAATTGCATACTACCTTCTCCTCGTCTTAGGCGCCGTCATGTTCTGGAGACTTCGATGGAGCTTGACAGACAGCGGCCTGGCTTTGATACAATTCTAGATAGAAAAATAACCATCTGTCTCAGCCTCCACCTACGTCTCTCCCACCTATGCACCCACCGCAGCCGCCGCCTTCTCCGCCTTCCAATCTTCAGTCATGATGCTCAGGATGCCTGTTACCTCCTTGTGATGGTGAGTAAGCATGTCCTGCATGTTGTTGTAGTCACTATGCTCCAACGTTCCCCACCTCTTGCTCAGCGCCTTGGTCTTTGACTTTTCCCACACAAAGTGATCCTTGGCGACAAAAATGCGCGACGAATCCATGTACCAGCGATCGAGAAAGTCGTCCGTGGTGGACTTGTACGACGGCAAGCCACAGTCGTCCGAGATGAAGCCAATGATTTTGGAAAGCCTGTCTCTGCAGCGATCGTTGGCCTTTAACAGTTCCACAAGCCCTGCGTACGCTTGGCCGATGCCCATGAAGAAAATGTGGCTCGAGTCGCTGAGCTCGATGTAGTTCTCCCAGAGGTACGAGGCCAACTGCTTGGTTTCCTTCTTGTAGACTTCGGCAAAGTTGGCGGGTTCTTCCGAGTAGGCGTGATCATGTTCGCCTGTGAGTTGCTTGGGGATGTTGACGTCCATGACGGCGAAGCCCTGGTCATAGGCCCATTTTGAGTATTGCTTCACGGCATCAGTCTTTGTGGTGTCAGTAGGTGTTTGGTTGGAATGAGTGTGATGCTGGTTTCCTTACCACCCACGTGTTGTGTGCTTCCATGGTTTGCGTCCTCGGGTCGGGAACACCCATAAGCTCTGGAGGGTCATGGAAGATGACTAGAAGAGGTTTTTCTTCAGAGTACCTTGGACTGTTCGACGTGTTGTTAGCAACGTCCAAAGCGAAACGGTTTACAAGAGATACTCACGTCGCCATGACTTGATTCTTGAAGCGTTTCGATGCATCGCTGTGGGCAATGAAGATTTCATTCATGTCCAGATTGTCATGCAACCAGCCCGCCTGGTAGGCCCTGATGATGTTGGACATGGTGTCGCTTTCATACCTCTTGAGCCGTTCCGATGCATCTCTTGGATACAAGCATGGCCAGAACTTTGACTGCTGGCGCAAAACTTCCTCAATGGTATCAACAGCTGAAGGGGTTGGTTCTGTCGTAACTGGTGGAGCTGGAGGTTCTCCCATCAGTGTCCGCGTCACTGCAAGGGCGGATACGGCGATAGACCTTAGATTGTAGCCTCCTTCCAGGCACACAGCGACCTTGCCGTTGGCCAGGGACTTGAGCATATGAGTCATCTGTGCATAACCAGCGGGCGAGACATGGCACTTGCCAAGCATGTCGCCTTCTGCTGCGTCAAATCCGGCAGAAACAACCACAAGATCTGGGTTAAAGTCTTGTGCTATGGGCATGACGACTTTTTGGAAGGCAAGCAAATAATCGGCATCTGTCATGCCGAAAGTCCTCCAGGGGATGTTGACGTTCTTGCCCATTCCAAGACCCTCGCCGCAGTGCAGGTGATCACCTTTGGGTCCCTCCGGGTAGAACTTGCCGCCTTGGTAGACGTGCAGGGAGATGTACAGCACGTTTGGGTCGTCGTAGAATGCATTCTGCACGCCGTTGCCGTGGTGGACGTCCCAGTCGAGGATCATGACTTTGCGGCATGCGTCGCCAAACTCGTCTTGGCATGCCTTGACGGCGATGGGCACGTTGTTGAAAATACAGAAACCCATTGGAAAGTTGTGCTCAGCATGGTGACCAGGGGGCCGGATAACTGCGATAGCGTTCTTGACGTGGTTGTTGATGATTGCCCGGCATGCTTCGATGGCGCCGCCTGCCGAGAGTTTGGCGCACATTGGTGAATGTTTTGACAAATACACAGAGTCGCGCAAAAGACCCTCTTGGACGAGGATATTGTCAGGCCAAAGTAGAAGTTGGTCGACCCAGGCGTAGTGCTCCTCTGAATGCACAGCACAGATCTCCTCCTTAGTGGCGTATCTCGCTGGAATACGCTGCAGTACCTGAGCAGCTAGACTTGGAGAATTCTCATCGTCCACAAGACCCGCATCTACAAGCTCCTTGTAGATTGCATAGATCCTTCTAGGATCTTCAGGGTGCAGACCTTGAGTTGCTTCGGGCTTGACTTCAACATGGAAGCGCATGCGCACATCGTAGACGAGACCTGTCTGGGACATTACATAAGGTAGTGGTTTTGGAGCCAGAGGCGCCGAGCTTCGTCCATTTATGGGTTCGGCGAGTTTGGTTGGCATGATTGGAGATCCCAACTCCATCACAAAGGGCTCCGGCATTTCTGTGGTGTCGATGATGGTACCATCCATCATCGGCTGGTCGAGCATATCCATTATGGAGTGGTTGTGTATGTCTTGCGGCTATGACATTTCAAGCAGAGGTTTGCTTGAAAGCCGTCAGCAAACCGCGATAGTCGTTTATCGAGCGGACCATGCAATAGGTAAATGGAGAAAGGGTGAGTTTGAATCGTTGACATACCTCACTGAAGTTTGGCTTGTTTCGTCGGTTTCAATGACGAAAAACGCAAGATGTTCAATGTCTTTCACACACACAAACGCCGGCTGGCATTGACAGATCAAAGCGATTCAGCGCGATCTCAAGCACTCACTCGGACGTGTTGCTAACTTGCTCGGTGGTGGTACAGCAAGCGCACTCGACAGCGGTAACTTCCGCAGATGCTTGCCGCAACGCCTGCGACGATGCTTCACTCAGTGCAAATACGGGTGGTATGTTTCTTCTCTAGGATAAATGCTCTACTGAATGGTGGTAGTCGTCCGACATTTGCTTTTCATGTCAGAGAATGGATCTATCTTGAAGTTGGCAGCTGATCGGACTTGAAGTTTTCCTGAGGCCTCCATTCTGTGCAAGGTCGCATTGTACCAGCATGCCGATACGAGCAGGGAAAGCTCGTCTTGCCAGCTACATGTACTTAGGAAGTCAATCCAAAGGTATATCAGGCAAGGGCCGCCCATGCAAACGCTTCCAGCAACAACACAGGGTGCCCCCGGGGGAATTGGCAAAATCCGATGAGCATTTCTCATCGACGTAGTTCGAGAAAGCCCTGTTACATTCCAGAAATAACAAAGGTTGAGATCGAGCTCTTAGTCAGTTCATGACCGCCAATCCTGACTCGGAGGTTAGCAAACTTGGAAACTTATGCTCGATTATCGCTCTCAGCTCGCGCCACTGGCCGTTTCCCCCCAATCGAGTCAATTGATGAGAATTAATGGACTTTGATGACGGCCACTGTGTGGGGGAAATTGATTATAGACCCGCTTTTTTTCTAAGAATCTTCCATAAGTCACTAAGGCTGGAGGTGGAGTACATACCATATATAAACTGCTCGTCCCATCCCTCGCCAGTTGAGCATTCTCAGCTTTTCCATCTTCTACATACCAATTCCACTTTGCTGAAGCTTCCCATCACATATCCATCAGAATGGCACCCAAAGTCGCTATCGTCTTTGTACGTGTTTTCTTTTAGCTCTCCCATTCGACATGGGAGCACGAGCTTGCTATCCAATCAGCTAACGAATTGAATAGTATTCGATGTACGGCCACATCACCCAGATGGTCGAGGAGGAGGCCAGAGGTATCAGAGAGGCCGGCGGTCACGTCGACATCTACCAGGTCGAGGAGACTCTCCCCGCGGACGTCCTTGCAAAGATGCACGCACCCGGACAATCTGACAAGTACCCTGTCATCACCGACCCCAAGGTTCTCGAGCAGTATGATGGTTTCCTCTTCGGCATCCCCACCAGATACGGAAACTACCCTGCTCAGTTCAAGGCCTTCTGGGACAAGACTGTAAGCTAAGCCACACAATACGCTCAAAGTCCTCATGCATGGACACTGACATGTGCTCTCCCAGGGCGGCCAATGGCAAACCGGAGCCTACTGGGGCAAGTACGCCGGCGCCTTCGTCAGCACTGCTACCCCCGGCGGCGGTCAAGAAACCACCATCATCAACGCCATGTCCACCTTTGTCCACCACGGCATGATCTTCGTTCCCCTCGGCTACAAGACCGTCTTCGGCACCCTGGCCGACCTGACCGAAGTCCGCGGTGGCTCTCCTTGGGGCGCTGGCACCTTTGCCGGCCCCGACGGCTCTCGCCAGCCTTCCGCCAAGGAGCTGTCGTTGGCCTTTGAGCAGGGCAAGGCCTTCTGGGAGCACCTCACCAAGCAGACTATGACATGACTACATGGCGGCGCCGCGGGTGCGGACGTCACCAGTGAGAAGCAGGCGGTGGATGCTGCGCCTACTCAGCAGGCGGCGGCACAAGGGTCGCAGAAGCAGCAAACATCAACCGAGCCCCAACACAAGGAGGAGCACGACAAGTCTGGTCCTTGCGGCTTGCCTGTCAAGTGTGTCATCTCCTAGTTTTGTTGTTGCTTGATTGCTTGCTAGTATCTAGTTTATCCTTGACTCGAGTTTTTTGAAATGGCTATACCCCTGATCGTTCATCCTACATACCTCCCAACTCACGCTTCAACAACTTGTAGTGTGTATAAGTTCATTAAGCATCTAAGAGTATTACATGTGTGGCATAAGTCCAGATCTCTCGATTACGTGTCTTCCTTTCCCTGGACTACGGATAGTAATTTGCATAGCAGCATGGAGCAAGCCAAGAAAAGTGCTCAGGTCCCAGCAAGAGCACTGGCAATTTGTAGACTCAAATCGAGCATGGCCAGATGCTCGTCACTGCCATCGATCAGTCTCTTGTCTGTCTGGGAAAAAGACATGACAATGCGGTTCTTCTTGGGGTTGTCGATCGAGTCGTCCATGAGTATCAGCTCGTATAGTTGCGAGACCAGTTGCGTAGCGCTCCAGCCCTCGGCGACCAGGTCCTCAACGACACGAGAAACAGCACCATAAACCGAAGCTCTTTTATTGGGCTGCATGGCCTCAACCAAGCGGCCGACAGTGCGGTCGGGGACAACTCCAGCAATGTCTTCCACACTGCGCACCGTGACCGATCTAGATGCTGGCTGGTCAACATCCATAGCATCGTCGTCAGCTTTGGTCTGCTCAGCACCAGCAAGGCGAGCGGCTGATTGCAGGAAAGTGATTGCTTTTCGCAAGTCGCCCTCGGCGCATCGAATCAGTGTGTCGACAACGCCATGGTCAAGTGTGACCTTTTCCATTTCAGCAATGCTCTCCAGTCTCTTGCGAGCATTTCCACCATCCAGACTCTTGAACCTGAACTTGCTGCATCTACTGGCCAGAGGGTCAATGATGCGAGTGACATAGTTGCAGATGAGACAGAAGCGGGTAATTTTGCTGTACGTCTCCATGGTTCGGCGGAGGGCGGACTGGGCATCTTGGGTCATCGAGTCTGCTTCGTCGAGGATGATGATCTTGTAGGGCGGACAAGGGTATTTCTTGCGGTATTCTTCGCCAGCGGGGCCGGAGGGTGGGTTGGAGAGTTGCATGCGGGCAAAGTCTTTGACCTTCTCACGCACAATGCTAATACCACGTTCATCTGAGGCGTTGAGTTCGAGGACACGGGTCTTGATGAGGTCGGGGCCGTATAGTTGTTTAGCTAGAGCAAGGACGGTAGAAGTTTTGCCTGTTCCTGGCGGGCCGTAGAATAGCATGTGAGGAAGGTTGGCTGATTGGAGAGTGCGGCGGAGGACGTCGACTGTGTGTTCTTGTGACGAGACGTCGTCGAGCGATTTGGGACGGCTGGCTTGTGGTCAGTCAACTTTTGCTGTAGAAGCAGAGTACGAGGCGGTCTCGATGTAGATTCTGGCATGATAGAGCCTGCCAGGCATTGAGGGATCGGTTGACGCACTATTTCTCGACCCATGGTTGCAAGCTCGGGTCGACTTTGGAGCGGCTTGACTTGGACGAGCTCTCTCCAGTGGCAGCTGCAGCTTTACGAGCCTTGAGATCGAAGAAGCTCATTGCTGGATGGATGGAGTTGCAGAAGGAGATGAATGCGGAAGGTAGCACTTTGTGGAGGTGGAAAGTTGACGCGTCTCCAACGTGAGGCAGACGCGACGAAGAATCTTACGGCTCGATTGGGAAGTGCCCAGGCTCGCTCCTTCCGTCATTACGGATGCGATTAAATTGTATGCGCCTTCTGCACTTGCGATTATGCGCTGTACAGGGAAATGAACTATGAGCATGCCCAGTCGCCGCTCAGCCCTGCATCGCGAAGAGAGCGCATCCAGCGCAACAAGGCCACCTTCAACCGCAAACGCGACCTCTCTCTGCAAGATCTGATCCGCAATGTCGACCTCTTGCTCTACGCCCAGCTCTCGGCCGTCTACTACATGGAGTGCGCCAAGATTGCACATGTTGCTTCCTTCTCGCCCGCTGACTTTGTTCGTGTAGCTGTTCATTCACACGCTTCCTAGTCCGAGCCGCTGTTCAGTTCATCTTCTTGACCCCCAAGCCTGCCTTTCTTCCCGAGCCTCCGCATCCCAGGCCATACCTTGGAGCTATTCTGGGCTCCAATCTCCTGTGTATCCTTTTCCACGTCCTTCTTGACCGTCCCGAGGCCGGGGAAGCGACCAGAGGCTATCTACATGGCGGTCTGGCGATGGACTTTATTGGACAGAAGGGCCCGACGTCCAAGCTGCACCTATACTTGTTGGACTGCTTGATTGTGCTCTTGCAGCTGGTGCATCTGGCCGCCATGCTCACACGCCTGAGACTGAAAGAACACACTTCCACCACGGCCCCTCCTCCGGCCGCCGCTGCCCAGGATCATGACTTTGAGGAAAGAGGCCAGCACAGATCTGAAAATCAGCCGGTAGATCAAGAGTTGCACACGCTGAATCCGAGCGAGCAAGATTCGACTGCTCAGGCCGACCACGAAGGCGACGAGACACAAGCTTTGCTAGAATCATCCACTGCGCCACGATCGGATTCGCACATCTTTGACGCCTTCAACAGCGGAGAAATTGTTATTGCCGACCTAAATTTGTTTCATGTCATCAAATCACAGCTCAAAGAGATGCGTGACCCCATCCAAACTACGACTGCGTCGACATCCCCCGCAGCTGGCCTACGCGCGAGATTAGCCGACCGCAGTGCTCTGTTTCGTACGCAATTGGGCGGTCGTATTTTCAATGTCTAGACCTGGGCCGTTGGCGGTTCGATATCCCCGGATTCCCTTCCCCGCCTTCAGGGGATGTTGTACCTGTACATACAAGTCATGACTTCTTTCAACACCTTCCAAAATAGAACCCTTCGTATGCTTGACGAGAAACATCGCCGACTTCCGAAATGAAGAAGCCCGTAAATCTTTGGCTCCGGGGTCAGCAGCTTCAGAAGAATCCACGTGTACATCCCTTTCCGTGAGGTAAGTATGAGCCACCCTAACCCGGCACCGCATCCGTTCCCCTCGCCTGCTTCCGTGACGATCGATGTCGAAGGACGGTGAAGTTTCACAACGAATCAGACAATAATGTCTTCAATGATACCATACGCCAATCGCCATACATCGAGGTATCACGTTTGGTTATGCGGCCTGCAGTGTCACTACACTGCGACTCTGCCAAGCGCTTGCTTTTAGCACCATCCCATCTCTACGGTGAGCGTCTCTCGGGCTCTCGCTTCTGGAACCATCTCGCTCTATATAGTGTTCCGACACTCGTGATCAGTACACCGTGCTCAGTCCCTCAGAACAACCACGGACCGTTAGTACAAGGAGTTGCAAATTGTTTCCAAAAGTCGTCACGAGGTACGCCCTTTAGCTGTCGGGTGGCTTGGCCACCACAAACCTCCGCCATAATTACCCCACAAAGTCGTTTCTATCAAGTAAATTTTACCCCCAGGTAATTCCCAAACCAGACGGACAGCATGCCTAGTCATCATAATCTCTGATCCAAACATGCGCTGTGACTAATGCCCTGCAAAGCTTTTCCAATTGCTCTGCACGTTTTGCTCATTACCAGGCGCTAAGACTTGATGTCCCACGTGGACACTCTGGTTGCTCGTCCAGTGTTTGAGGGGGTTGTGAGTTTTTTCTAACGTAAGGAGAATGCACCTGTATGAGGTGATATATTCCTAAATGCCCTCACTTTTTGGGTCGCTCTTCCCTCTTCTCTTTGATTTCCTTCTCTCATAAATTTCTGCACCCCAGTAAACAAGCGTTGTTCTTCTCTGCTACCCTCACTTCCATAAACCTCAACTACATCCCACTACATATTCCAGATTACTCTCGTTGCACAAAGAAAGAAAGCATAGTCATGCACATCAACGAGCTTCCAGAGGAGATTCTCTCGTCTGTGCTTGAATATGCTGCTCAGATGAATGCCGAGGAGGGTGTCAAATACACCTTTGGTCTTACACAAGCTCCACTTCCCATATCACGAACACCGTTGGCTAAGTACATCCGAGGACCTGTCCAACCAGAGGCACAGCGTTGGGATGGTGCATCTAATGTTCGTGGTGTTTGTACGAGATGGCATGACTGGGCTATTCAGCACGCCATCAAGACTGTGTCTATCAGAAAGTGGCAGGGCTCGGAGAGGTGGACCGAGATTCCAACCCGCCGATCATCGTACGGTGCATACGAACTCATGAGCAGACCAAGGGGCAGTGCAGTATACCGTGACCCACATGGTTTCCTCAAGAGTGCAGACAGGTTCTTCTCCAAGTACCCCGACGTTGCCAAGGAGGTCCGTCGTATGTTCTTTGACGGCTTCCACACTGTGGAGACCGACAACAAGATCTTTTCAGTTCTGAGGAGCTGCCGCCACTTGACCTCCATCAGCGTGCCCTGGACGCTGCTTCGACACGGAAGTGCACAAGACTGGATCCATCTTCTTGGCATCTCTTCCGAGGACGACCTTCCACTCAAGTCTCTGGAGTTGCGTGCCACATGTCTCTCCAAAGCTCAGGAGAAGGAGTGGGCGCTCGTCGAAAACACACACCCCCTTGCAGACCCTCGCGTCAGCTTTTCACGCCTCCAACGCCTGAAGATCTTTGGCAACACCTCTCTCATGCCCATCGACGATGAGGACATGTTCAACATTGCCCGCAGCGCAACTCACCTCGAGGAATTCCACCTGACCAATCTCTCCACCGTCACCATTGCTGGTGTCATGGCCATTGTCAACGCTTCAGCAAACACACTCCGTGTACTCGAGCACTCGCCCCGCTCGGATGATGGCTTCTTCCACCCTCACCCGGGCCACCTTTCTCCCGACACCCATGTCTGTGACTCCCTGGCATCTTGTCCCCGTCTCCGCGACCTCTCCGTCTCCATTCCCAGCATGTGTGCCGCTCTCTTTGCCCACGAAGACGTCATCTGGCAGGGCGAATGCCAGGTGCGCGCCCTCGAGCTCTGCGACTGCACGGCCCTCGACACCTCCAACTCGCAATCCCACCGCGCAAAGCAAGCACTCAAAGCCCGCCAGCTCCACGACGTCCTCGACTCTGCGCGCAAGCTGATGCAAACGCAAAAGGAGCGCAAACGCCGCGACCTGGACATTGAGCTGTTCTTTGCCGACTGCATCTTTGATCCTCGCGAGAAGGTTGTGCACGGCGACTTTTCGCTCGCAGAGGTTTGCAGTAACGGTGCTTGGCCCAGGGCATACCAGGCTTCTGGCAAGGGACCCTATGGTTCTACGGGCGTCTACGGTAAGACGGAAAGCTCGTGGATCAGCGTCGACGAGGAGGAGTTTATGTGCGCGGTCGAGAAGGGTTGGTTCAGGTTGTGAGAAGGTGGATTTCTTTTTCTCCTTGTTTCTTTGTTTCTTCTTTTTTTTTACTTCCTCTCCACTTAATGGCTTGCTTTGTGTTTCTCTTTTCTGAGAGACAATGATGATAAACGATGATGATGATGATGATGATGATGACGACGAGAGCGATGGGGGACGACGAGACTGCACGATGCCTTCCTTACTCTTGTTCTTCTAGCGAGCGTCATCTGGGGTGGTGTTCTATTTTTCTTGTCAACGATATGCATCTAGCGAAGGGACCAGAAACAAAAAAAAAGTTGCCATGATTCTGCGTTGATTTACTGGCAAGAAGCGTTGATTGATATCGTCAGGAGTGTTGATCCACTTACGTCTGATAATTTGTACTCGTAGCTTTCAAGTACTCGAAGAAGAAAAATCGTTTTTCCAAAATCATATTGACATTCCCTTCTTGGTGGTCTGGTCTGGTACAAATAATAATAGTAATAAAAACGCTCACGCTGAAAATTCTTTTTGAGGGAAAAAAAAAACATATGAAATACTTTTTTTTGTTCTTGGATTCCCGACTCTTGCCTGACTCTTTTTTCCCTCCTCTCTTCAATATGTCTTGAACAACAGGAGATGATAGACACATCAAGTGGCATGGTCAAAAGAGAAGTGCCATCACACGTCTGTATGTGCATTTTCCGCGCCTATTCCTCCATCTTTTTTTTGGCGCCTTCCTCGCTTCATTCATGGACAGGGTGCCTGGGTATCGTTTTCGGGGGGCGGGGGATGCTTCACAAAGTCAGAAGCTTTTGTCCTTTGTGACGTTTGTCATTCTTTTGCTTCTTGTGATGAGGCCCGTCCTACTTGATCTCAACACACTTGACGTCAAAGACGAGGGTAGAGTTCTTTGGGATTCCGGGAAGAGTCTGCGAGCCGTAGGCGTGGTGGGCAGGGACGGTGATACGTCTCTCACCACCGACCTGGATGCCGGCGATACCAATGTCCCAGCCCTTGATGACTTCGCCGGTGCCGAGCTTGAAGCTGAAAGGCTTGCCCTTCTTGTTGCTGTCAAAGACCTTGCCGTTCTGGAGCTTGCCGATGTAGCGCATGCCGATGCGGTCGCCCTTCTTGGCGGCGGGGCCGGAGCCGATCTTCTTGTCGTCGATTTGGACGCCGTTGATCGTCTTGATGGCGGGAGCAGCCTTTGATTTCTCAGCTGGCTTTGCGGCGGCAGCGGGGGAGCTCGAGCCGGTGGGACCCTGCTCGAGGTTCTTTGCAAACTGTACCTTCTTGTCTGACTTTGCCGAAGTGGGTGTCTCGACCTTCTTGGCGACCTCGTCGGCGGGCACGGCCTTGCCCTCGTTGGTCTTGACCTTCTTTGCGTTCTTCTTGTCGGCAGCAGGCGCGGCCTTGGAGATCAGGTCGTCAAGAGTCTCGGCTTCCTCAGCGGCGCGCTTGTTCTTGCCCTTCTTGTCGGCCTTCTTGTCAGCCTTGACAAGAGCAGGAGCCTCGTCGTCCTCGATCTCGGTGATGCGGGGGTTCTCGAGGTCGTCGAGCTCGTCCTCGGACTCGTCACCATAGAGCTCATCCTCGTCAGGAGACAGGTCGTACTCGTCCTCGTCGTCATCGTCTTCCGAGTCGTACTCTCCGGGTCCGTGGGTGTGATCGGGCTCGACGTAGTTGCCGGTAAGGTAGACGTCGTGGGTACCGGTGACCATGAACCAGACGCGCTCGTCGTCGCCAACGGTGATGTCGAGGGTCTGTTGGTAGTGCTGTTCGAAAGTGTTAGATTTTTTGACTCAAAGACTTCAATCAGCGCCAGCACTTACGTTCTCGGGGTCGAGAGTGCAGAGAACAAACTCCTCGGGCTCAAAGTCCTCGTCGTCCTCATCCTCATCATCTTCGTCAGACTCGTCATCGTCAGCCTGGGCCTTGCCCTTGCCCTTGCCCTTGCCCTTGCCCTTGGGCGAGTCGACGTCCATGCTCTCGAGCTCAGCCATGAGCTGCTTGGTGGCGGCGGCCTTGCGAGCCTTCTTGGACTTGGCGGGGTCGCTGGGACCGGCCTCATCGTCAGAGGCGAGCATGGCGTCCATCTCCTCGGGGTCAAAGTCCGACTCGTCGTCGTCGTCGTCGTCCATCTGAAGAGGAGCGCGGATGATCTTGAGTGTGGCGCGCGGCTTCTTGCCCTTGGTATCTTCGTCGAACTCGGGCTCGGCGCTGGGGTCGATGGCGGCCATGGTGAGACGGAACTGTGATAGGCATTAGCATTGGCCACAACTCGCATCTTGATATATATATGGGTAGGTACTTACAGCAGCGGGAATATCACCGCTGGCAGCGACGGGCATGCCGCCGGCAGGAACTTGAAGTCCGAAAACAGCCATGGGGATAATAGCCATTGTGAGATGAGAGATGTGAATGAGTTAAGAAAAGAGATAGAGGGAAAGAGAGAGATGAATAAAAAAAAACTTGTCCAGCGAACTGAGACTTTGCTCAAGAAAAAGTCCAAAAGCTCGGACCTTTTCGGGGAAGTCGCGATTCACATGGCAACCGCAATTCATCGAAGCCGCAAGAAGAAGCGTGTGAGAGTGGCGCTTCCCTTCTCTGGCGCGCGTCGTCCGCTTTACGACATCTGATTCGGTATTGTTCCAATCTTCCATTGTTGTCACACAATGCAGTCCATTGCGGTGCCTTCTCAACTCCATGTACTGTGCGCAATGTAAATACTGCTTACACGAGATGCGGCATGGGTTCTCGTCTCGACTCAAAGTCTGCGCAGACGAGCAAGAGAATAGAGAAGCATAGTTTCGATAACGAGCAAGGCGATGAGTACGAGGCCTCCAAGTTTGGCGGCCACAAAGAGTATATGCGACGGAAGAGGATCAAGCTACAGAACCTCGACTATGAGAAACGCGCACAATCCGACAATCCTCCAGTTTTTCGTGGCATTGTTGTCCACGTCAATGGCTACACGCAACCCTCCCTGAATGACCTCCATACCATGATTGTTGCTCATGGCGGCGGCTTCGCGCAATATCTCGATGGGAAGACTTTCGTAACGCATATAGTCGCAAGCAATCTGACCCCGAAGAAAGCCGTCGAGTTCAAGCGATATAGAATTGTCAAGCCTGCCTGGATCGTTGACAGTATTGCAGCCGGGAAATGCCTGCCATGGGACAATTACCGCGTGGTCGATGAAGGTGTTGGTCAAAAGGTTTTGGCCTTTGATAATGGCCATATCGCGAGCCAAGTCAACACAAATCACAACACCAAAGGTTACAAAGCCCAGAGCGAGAACAGTTGGTACAACACTCAACTCAAGCCGTTTCAAAGTGATTCAACAAATCGACCGGCCGTCCCCGAACCCTCAGTCATCCGAGATCAGCCAGCTTCACGCAACCCTCCAACTCTGACCCCTGAGTATGACGAGATTCACGACTCAGATTTCGAAGCACTGGATGATGCAGATCAGGAGACTGGCGAGCATGTGTCAGACCCGGTGGACACTTTGGCCGCGCTTGACACCGTGTCACGTTCTCCCCATATTGAGAATGGGAAAGAACCCGACTCATTGCCTCCTCACTCTACATTATCATATAGCAACGAGGCCTCTGGAACGAGACTTTCTAACAGTCCCAAGTCGGCTCACTCGCAAAAAAATGTCGAGCTTACCGCGGAACAGCACAACGCCATACTCCTCGCTGATCCACGTCTTCGCAAGTCGACAGTGGTCAATCCAGATTTCCTCGAGCAATACTATCGAGAATCACGATTGCATCACTTATCGACATGGAAGGCAGACCTGAAGTCACAGCTGCAGGCGCTGACTGCCGAGAAGACTTCCTCTCAAAAGGCTCGCCAAAAGCGTCCTTCAGGGGCTCGACGCTATATATTGCATGTCGATTTTGATAGCTTCTTTGCTGCTGTATCACTTAAGAAGTATCCACAATACAGAGACAAGCCTTGTGTCGTTGCCCATGGAACTGGATCCGCTGGCGGCAATGGCTCTGAAATTGCATCCTGCAACTACCCAGCGAGAGAATTCGGCGTAAAGAACGGGATGTGGATGAAAAGAGCACAAGAGCTATGCCCTGATTTAAAAGTGCTTCCTTATGATTTTCCAGCATATGAAGAGTCAAGCCGGCAGTTTTACTCTGCCATCATCGAGACTGGAGGCTTGGTACAGAGCGTCAGCGTCGACGAAGCCCTCATCGATATCAGCAACCAATGCATAGCTGTCGGTGGTACTGACGGTGTTCGACGATCGGAGGGGTGCACCTATCGAGAACAGGCCGAAGCTGACAGAATTGCGCAACACCTTCGAGATGAAGTGCTCAGGCGAACTGGCTGCGACGTCTCAGTCGGGATAGGAGAGAACATTCTACTTGCAAAGATTGCACTGCGCAAAGCAAAACCTGCTGGTCAATTCCAGATCAAACCGGAGGACGTGCTCGATATCATTGGCGATCTTGGAGTTCAGAGTCTGCCTGGTGTCGCGTATAGCATTGGCGGCAAGCTGGAAGATATCGGAGTCAAATACGTCAAGGATATCCGCGAACTCACCAAGGAAAGACTGATCAACACGCTTGGCCCCAAAACGGGCGAGAAGATGTATGAGTACAGCAGAGGCATCGACAGGGCTGAAGTTGGCGAGCAGGTCGTTCGCAAATCTGTTTCGGCCGATGTAAACTGGGGTGTACGCTTCGAAAACAACGAACAAGTCGACGAGTTCATGACAAGTCTCTGTGGCGAGCTACAGAAGAGGTTGATCAAAGAGAGCGTTAAGGGCAGACAATTGACTGTTAAGGTCATGCGTCGATCTGCTGATGCACCCCTGGATCCGCCAAAACACCTTGGGCATGGAAAGTGCGACACATACAATAAGAGCATACAACTGGGAGTCGCGACCAATGACAGCGCGCTGATGACCAAAGAAGTCCTGGCTACTATGCGCAGCTTTGGCTTCAGCCCTGGGGAACTTCGTGGGCTGGGTATCCAGATGACAAAACTTGAGCCTGTCAAGGCTGGTCCGGATGGTCGCGAAAATGGTAGTCAAAAGCGCCTGCAATTCAAGCCAGCTCAACCCTTATTGACGAAGGCGGCGAAAGATACCAAACCGCTTGAAGATCCTATCACCGATGACATCCGCACACCAAAGAAGAATCGTGTGCGTGACGCCGGCGGTTCTGTCTACTTCGACGCTGCGCTGAGCGACAATTCGCCGAGCAAGAAGCCTTTGAATATCATGGGCACGCAGTTTGCACTTCCCACACAAGTTGATCCGAAAGTTCTCGCAGAGCTGCCAGAGGAGATCAGGGCGCGACTTACAAGGCAGTCAATACCTAATCAGATTCCCGATGATGAAAAAGGCCGCGAACCCTCAATGCCAGCTTTGAAAGCGCTGCGATCAAGAACAGCCGGTCGAGGTCAATCTCCTGCAGTAGGCTTACCAAATCAGTCACAGCTGGATCCCGAGATACTGAACTCGCTGCCTGAGGATGTTCGCAGAGATGTAATGGCCATGTATGAGACTACGACAGCGCCAAAGACATCGCCCCAGAAGGGCCATGATCAGACCATACTCCCCCAATCGCCTCGCAAGAACCGAATTATAGCTCCAGTGAAAAAACTCGGGGGACGAAAACCTCGCGGCGGCGGCCTCTTCGCCCGCGCCAGACCAAGAGATGGCAACCCGACTCTGACACAAGCGAACTTCGTCGTGCGAGACACCACAGACAACGAAGACCCCAGCTCAGCAGAAGAAGAGAAGATAGACGAGGATTTCCTGGCAGCTCTACCACCGGACATTCGCAAAGAAGTCCTCGACGAACGGCGTTCTGCACAATTGCGCAGATCCGGAGGCATCGAGGCCAGCAAACCCCGCCATGTCTCGAGCAAGAGAAATAACGAAACGCCCGCAAGTGCAATAGAGCGCATGTTCAGACTCCCGCCTCGCCCGCCCAAACCAACTTTTACTAGCAACAAACTCACAGAACTACCTGATTTGCGTCAAGCGTTGAGAGACTGGGTCAGGGAATTCGCGGACGAACCGCCATACGCTGAAGACACGGACGCACTCAAAACGTATATTGCCGCTGTGGTCAAGCGGGAGAGAAACATGGATAAAGCCGTCAAACTGGCCAAGTGGTTGAGCTTGGTTGTGGAGCAGGAGGTGTCGTCGGGGCAAGAACGAGACGATGTCAAGGATGGTTGGGGACAGGCGTGTATCGAAGTGAGGCAGGCGGTGCAGGATGCCGTTGCCGAGAGAGGGCTGCCGGAGATCAATTTTGGAGACTCGTAGGAGAGAAATAAATAGCTCAGAGGCATGTACTCTAGCGAATAAAAATCATTGAAGAGCCTGTTTTGACGTTCACATATCTGCCATTTGTCGAGAACCATGTGGGGTAAAGCGAAAGTGAAAGGAAGAAAGACAAACATATAAGAGAAAGAGGGTAGGTAAGTTGAATCTCGTTGATTGTCCTTGTTACGAGGCATTCGATCCTAATCACTATACAACCACTGAGGCTCGGCATCTTCATCGCTCGGATCATGCGACAACAAGGACCCCGCGTCGTCGTCGTCATAATCATCACCATCATCGTCATTACCTTTGTCTTTTCCTTGTGCGCGTGCTCCAGTCGAGAATTCTCGGGCCAGCAAGACTTCGCTGCCGACACCAGTATCCATTTCGTCGGGGTCGAAAGTGTCGTCGTCTTCGTCTTGGACGCTGGGTTTCGAGATTTCGGGTTCCGTGTGCATGTTGATGTCTCCCTGTGGCTGTTGGATTGGTGAATGAGTCTCAGCCTCGTTTTGTGTGAGAGGAAAATCGTTCTCTGCATCATCTTCTGGTAGATTATTGTCCTGCGCTGGCATGAAACCACCCCCTGACTCCATCGCTGTGTCGTCGTCGTCGGCATCGTCAGGTATGAAACCGCCACTGGATTCATAGATCTCCTCGTCAGCGGCCTCGGGCATGAATCCACCGCCAGATTCAAGATTTGTTTCCGCATCGTTGTCTTCGGGCACAAATCCACCTCCGGATTCTTCTGCGTCTGCATCAGGGAGAAAGCCACCTGCGTTGTCCATGTCTTCATGTTTGTTATCTGTCAGAAAACCACCCTCGTTGCCATAATCGCCTGCGTCTGAGTGATCTTTTTCGACAGCAGGAGGGCTTTCGCTCATCAAAAGACGACGTCGTCGTGTCGGCGGCTTTCGGGGCGAAGGCACGTATTCTTCTTCGCTATGCTCATCGCCCTCCTGATCGCTCTCGACGATGGTCTTTCTTTGTCTTCTGAGTCGCGGTGCGTACTCTGCGACATCAGCGTTGTCGTTCTCTGAATCGGGAGAATGGCGTCGTTTGAAGTGACTGGCAGTCGGTGCGGTGATTTCGCCTGCATCAGGGAAGAAGCCACCAGCCTCTACTGTCTCATTCTCGTCTTGTGCGTCCTCTGCTTCGTCCAGTCTCGCCTTTACTGTCTCTGGCTCGATGTCCTTCGTGCCGGTGGTGTATTCGCTCAGTCTCTCTTTAATCCGCAGGCCAGCCAAGAATCGTCGCCATAATTTCAAGCATTCGAGGCTGTACAATCTCACTTCCTCGTCCTCCCGAACGTGCTTGAAACCTTCGATGACGGTTTCTACGGCTTCACGATACTCTTCTGCGACTACAACACCAGACGTGATGGCAGTACCGTGGCGGCCTTTGAATGAAAAGCCAGTCACAGCGTCGGCGTAGTCTATTCCCAGAATCTGAGCTGCCCTTTTGGCCAGTGTGTGAGGAACGTGGTAACCCCCGGGAGGTACCATGGAGGGTACGTAAACATCGAGATTGCCGTAGACGTTTTTGGGTATTCTCCCGTTTTTCACAGGAGGCGGCACGTATAATGATGTCTGGGAAAAGGCGTAGAGAGCGGTTGCTGGTGCTTCTTCCATATCCATCTCATCCATGTCTGCATCCCGACCTCTTGGATTCCTCGAAGGGACATGCTTCAGTGGTTGCTCGTTGGGCTAAAATTGACGCTTTAGTTTTGCACAGATTAAATGTGTAGTGTACAGCCATACCTTGATCTCGCGACCAAATCTATACCATTTATCGGCACTGCGTACGGTTTGAACATCGCTGCGCCGATAGACAGTCTCGACGGCCCCTTTGCCAACAGTAACTTTTCCGCTCGCCCGCATAGGCCAGATAACTTCGTGTCGCTTCAAATGTCTTTCCAAAGCATAGTATGGATGATCCTTGAAGTCCTGTACATTGTTCGGTAGTCCTTCCGCAGCGTCTTTCTTTGCAAGCTCGGCATCCTCAATATGGTCGCGGTCAAGATACGCCGCTCTTCGAAAGGGTTTGAGTGCCTTGCGCCACCATTCTTCTCCTCTAGAAGTAGATTCTACCCTCAATTTCCGTGTCTTTGCATTGAAGGCTTTGGTGTAGCGACGTGTCACATCTCTGGCGATACCATTGTCCTCGAACCCCACCACATAAGTCATGGTGTTTGCCTCGTATGAGGCAGGTGGCTCTAGTTTGCTTGGTCTTGCCACTGTGCCTGTCACGACTGCATCCACAGGCACCCATTTCTGATAGGCTTCGTTGAACGCTTCTACCCAGTAAACGGGATAGTCTAGCATACGAACAGGTCGCTTGATTTTCCTAGCTGGGGCTGGAGGTCTCGAACTGACATCCAGATTCGGTTTCCCCATGCGGCGAATTCGGCCAGGAGCGATGATCCTCCGCCTCGAAGAGCTAGAACCTTCAGAAGCAGATCCGGCAGAGGTTTCCCCTGCGCTGGTTTTATCCTTCTCGCTCTCCGCGTACACTGTATTCTTCGCCCTCTGAGGCGCGGCTGATTTGGACGCCGATGTCCCAAAAGGCAGTGGTTGTAATGAGCAGACTAGCCGAGCCTGCACCCCAACACACCTCAATAGAGCACAGAAAAGCTGTGCACCAACGTCCTGAGATCCAGAGAGAGACGCCGCTGATTTGACAAAATCACTCCTTTCAACAGGAAGCATCTCTTCTTGTATCGATCTTATTTGCTAAAAGGAATGTCAGCATATAACAACATATTTCGCAATGTTGAGCATCAATACCTCCTTTATGCCTTCAGCATCTTCGGCCCAGGTTGGTTGACGCAATCCTGATGCTGTGACATTGAATTTAGCTCTGAAGAAGACAACCGCTTTTTGCAGCCCGGTCAAGAACTGCTCAGAGCGACCGAACTGAATCAGTGACTGATCAGGATTTAATAGTGACACGATTTCGGGTAGTAGTAATGTTTTGAGTTTGTTCTGTATAATGTCAGTGTTACGTTCTTGGAGAGAGACATGGCATAAGGACAGACCTGGACTTCCGGCATGTTGCACCAAGCATTACGAACATGGACATGGAACAGTAGAAAGAGCAGATGAGCCTCGTGAGCTTCGAGTCTGAGCAGCTTTTCAGCAGTTGTGACGGGCTTCCGTTTAGCTATTGCTCGTTTCTGAATTTTCTTGGTGATGATCTCGAGAGATACATCGCCAAATTCGTCCTCTTTCTGAGGAGCAGTAGGATTGGGTTCGATATTGTTGAGGCCGACGTCTTCCCAATCTATATCCTCCTCCTCAGACTCATCCGAATCAATAACAGTCTGCTGCGGTCTGGACAGAGGCTCCTCTTGGTGGTCTTCTTTGTTTACAGCAGCATTTTCTCTGCTTCCTGAAGGTTGATCTGATAATATCGTGTCAGATGGTTGATTTTGTCGCTGTCTCCCTGCTCTAGGCTTCTTGAGCGGTCTGTCTTCCTCAGGAAGGGTCGCTTCCGAAATCAGGCTTCGGTATACATCGCGGTTGTTGTCGGGGACCGCAGCAGTGCGCCTTGATCTAGACCTGGCCGCATTGTTTATTGCAGCTATTTTATCTTGAGCTCTGGTTTGCGCCTTGCTTTGCGCTGTGTCCTTGGACCTCGGAGGCGCCATTATGCCAAGGGGCTTGAATTAGACAATCGCAGCCAATGGAAAAGTAGGTTCAATATCGATGTCATCTCGGTATGACTATCAACCGCTCACTTCATGCAGAATCATAAGTCAGCATGAAGTGAGAGTATTCGGGTCGGTTCCGAACAACCCTACCGCGGTGGTGAAGAAAGCGACTGGAGTTTCGATCGATGACGTTCCAAAACGCGTCCATTGAACACGTTCATTGTCATCGCTAAACGCTCCTTCCTAATTCACTCACCGCGAATCTGTGATTCATGCATCTATACATACCTGATCTAACAGCATTCACTTTATCTGCAGTAGATATGCATTCGGGCCATTTACAAGACGTTTCCGTTGCTCCGAAGTGGCTCCCAGAGAGTCGCGAAAGTGCCGAGCCGAAATTGATTCGCGTTGAATCTATATGATTTCAACCAACCCAATCACCAAGTCACGTCTCGAACGTGTTGTCGAGCAAGGAAGCATGGCGACCTCATATGTCTTGCCGAACATTCATAGATCTCTTGAACAACATCTTGGCATTCCCCTTTGAACAAAGATTATCATAGTCAATGACTTCACGAAAAGATGGAGGGGCGGATCGAGAATTTCAAATACCTAATACATGTAAGCTTGTAAGGAAGCACAGACGGCGTCCTTCACAAAAAACGGGCCAAGCAACCACGGCGCAGCACAAAGAATCGCGCAGATGTTCGGACAAGAAATGGTTGGCTCTCAATGACTAATGATAGCCCGATGTGTGATCCATGACGGGCGTACTAGTGTGTCCAACGAACAGATCGGGTCTGTGGAGGGAGACCAGGCATTCGGGGTATCCAGCGCGAAGAGTAGCATTGTCTTCCGCCTGCCTCCTCACTCCCTGATTTTCACATGAAGGAGGGTCACCATCTGCATATACATTCAAGTAGTCCTCGTCAAAACTTCAGACCTCATACCCTTCCCTCCAACCGCAGTACACACCCCACTTGTCCGGCAAACTCTAGGTTCCAGATCCCAGCCACAAGGGTATCTTCAACACCTCTGTCTTTCTCTTCTCATCCAAGATGTATTCGTCTCCCAGGCCTTGCAAGCGTCAGCTCATGGTGACGACACCTCCTGCCACTATACACGACCCAGAGTCGACCGCCATCCTCGACCGCGCCACAAGAGTCCTCTCCATCGAGGCCACGGCTCTTTCGCACGTTACCCGGCTGTATCAGACAGATCCAGTCGCCAGAGAGGGTCTGCTTAGCGCTGTAGAGAGTATCACCCGGTCACAAGCCTTGGGAGGAAAGGTGATTGTCTGCGGCGTGGGCAAGAGCGGTCTTGTCGGAAGAAAGACAGTGGCAACACTGAAGAGCCTGAGCGTCGCAGCCAGTTTCTTGCACGCTGCTGAGGCCGCACACGGCGATCTTGGTGATATTCGCGAGGTACGTGTTTTCCGTTGACGTGACTTTCAGTTGCGCATGATGCTGACATTCCTGCGCAGCACGACGTTTTGTTCTTCATCTCAAACAGCGGCAAGACGGCCGAACTGATCAACCTTCTTCCTCACCTACCCAGCCGTCTCCAGATTATCGCATTGACTTCACAATCCAAGGCGTTTGATTGCCCTCTGCTGCGAGAGCACGACAAGGGCATCTTGCTTCCAGCGCCGTTGTTCGAGCTGGAAGAAGTGTCATTCGGCGTGTCAGCGCCGACGACATCCACAACAATCCAGATTGCCATAGGAGACATGGTTGCGCTCACTGTGGCCGACCAGATGCACGAGAACAAGGGCAAAACATTCAGAAAGAACCATCCTGGAGGAGCCATTGGTGCTGTGACAAAGGAGTCTGCGCAGGCCATCGCTGACACTTGTCACCAATCCGTCACTCCGCTCGAGCTGCCTTCTCCTAGCCTCTCTGCACAGAGCGACAGCTGAAGAGGCATGAGTTTAATGTTGGAGCGTAATACTCCAGAATATGACAACGCCCCGGTCCAGAACAACTAGCGCCGCGTTCGGGCAAACCACTTCTGATGCTGAAAACCAGGACTGGTAGATCCAAGTGCGGCCAAGAGGCCGCAGGGATGCACAAGGCAGATGGTCCGAGGTTATTCGGCGTTATGAGGAGTTCTTGTCCGTTCAAGAGACTAAAAGGGCTGTGAAGACTCATCTGTAAGCAGGAAAGAATGTTGCATCGCTACCAGGGGCATTTGCAGACTGCCATGGACGGAGCAAGCCAGACTGGCGGCGGCTGCTCCGGCACCTACCCCGTACGTATGCAGAAGGCAACACATCGAGGCATTTTATAAGAAGCCAAAATGCGCGTTCTGGTATTTAAAACACCAAAATAATGTCAGCAACAATGTAGCAATGCGATGAAGTACAGACAGGAGGCCTAACTAAGCTCTATGTATTATGATAAGGTATCAGCATCCTTGTACACACAAGCCGACCCGCTTCGGGCAACGGCGCCGAGCCCCATGTCCCGTTTTCTCTCTCGAAACTTGATTTGTGACGACATCTCTCACCAACACAGCTATTCTCTTGCTGCGAGATGACCGCTTCAGGTAGGTACTTTGTAGTACACAGCGACCAGTGTTTCAATCTATTCTTCGACGGCCACACAGAGATGCCGCATTTGTGACGTGTGATGGTCAAGTTTTCAAGCCATGCATATTATCACTTGTGGGAAGAATCAACTTGCCTTCCATCTTGCACCTTTTTGTTTTGCACCTTCGCATGATCTGAACGTACGCCTTGGACAGACTGCAGATCAGTCTTGTCAACAGTCGTGCATCCAAGCAGACGTATTGTAGACCAGGGTTTCAGCTAGACAAGCACCATGCGACCGGATGCAAGCATGGAGCACACTAGAGCAGGAGACAGGGACGAGCAGCGAGACACGCCTTCGACTGCTGAGAAAAATCGTCACCTCGTCAAGCTAGGAGCTGTAGCTCTTGTCATCGCCGCGAGTCTGCCCTTCTTCCAACAACCGATTCTTGCAGACAACGTCGCAACTCCCAGCATGGGCGTCGACAGTAGAGCGGTGCCTCATGAGAGGAGGATGGATTTTCTGCCACGTGCCGACAGTCCAACCGATGTCTGTACCCGGTGGTCGCATCAATCAGCCATCATCAATGGAACACTTTACGTCTATGGAGGAATGGCCACCACACAGACAGGACAGACGTCCAACAAGTGGAGTAAGACCGTCATCTTCCTGTTCTGCATAAAATCACTGATCACACCCGCATAGACAACGACTTCCTCTCCTTGAACCTCAACCAGGACTGGCAAATCTCCAACCCTTCTCTGGACGGCCTTCCTAAACCTTCTGGCCCGCCCAGAGTTTCCAACGGCTTCTTATGGAACTCGCACGAATCTCTGTACCTATATGGCGGAGAGTTTTCAGACACACCCGTGGATCCGCCCACCGCCTTCTCCATGTGGGAATACAGTGCTCTGTCTTCGAAATGGATCGAACACAAGAACCCAACAACCTCTGCGGGCAACAAGTCAACATCCAACAACCAGCCTGTGCAACGTGCTGCCGAAGGCGCTGGCGCCTCAGTGGCAGGACTCGGTCGCGGCTGGTACTTTGGAGGCCACGAGGACACACACACCACCCAGGGATGGTCAAACCAAGTCGCGCGCATCTACATCAAGTCGCTGATCGAATTCACTTTCCCTGGATATCAAAATACCCAAGTCAACTCGCTCGCCAACAACAAACTTGCCGGAAATGACGGTGCGTGGCGCAATATTACAGATGGCGGTACGCAGGCTAGTGCTGGTTTTCCGGAACGCGCGGATGGTCTACTTCTTTATATCCCGGGTTTCGGTGCTCAAGGTCTTCTCATCGGTCTGGCTGGGGGCACGGCAGATTCCTTTACTCAGATGAATGTCATCGATGTCTTCGATATCGCCACGAGTACCTGGTATAAGCAAGCTACCAGCGGTCCAACACCAAAAATCCGCGTGAACCCTTGCGCTGCAGTCGCGGGTGCTTCGGACGGTAGTTCATATCAGGTTTACATGTTCGGAGGACAAAACCTCATTCCCGCTGGAAACCAAACCCAATACGACGACCTCTGGATCCTGACCATCCCTTCATTTACTTGGATTGAAGTTGATCAGTCCTCTCAATCGGTACCGCCTGGTAGAGCTGGTCATTCTTGCAACATTTGGGATTCTCAAATGGTCGTAGTCGGTGGATATGTCGGAGATGAACTCAGCTGTGACAGCCCGGGTATCTATGTCTTTGATGCAAGCAGTTTGAAATGGGTCACCGCATTCACAGCTTTGAGCGGAAGCAGCGACTCAAGTTCTGGGACCTCAGCAGCAGCTGCTTCACCCACAGGAGCAAACTCACAAGGCTGGGTATCAAACGCCCAAACCAACCCATTCAACCAACACCCCGCCCAACTGGCCAACAGCAGCAGCCCTGGCGGCCTCGAAGGCTCCTACGGCTACCAAGTCCCGGATATCGTCATCGCCGTGATTGGCGGCAACGCCGCAGGCGGCGCAACCGTCACCGCGCCTGCCCAAACACCCACCGAAGGGCCGCTCAAGACCGGCAGCCCCATCATCTACAGCACCATGACCGCCGGCTCCACAGCAACCCTCGCGAACAGCTCTGGCAGCGGCGCCTCATCCGCCAAATCAGGAGACAGTGGTCCGAATATTGCTGCTATTGTTGCAGGCGTGATTGCCGGCGTGCTCTTCGTTATTGTCTGCTACCTTGCTTTCTGTGCCATCTTGTACCGCAAGCGATTGCAAATGTACAAGCGCCACGTCGAGATGCAGCAGCAACAAGCGCTCAACGAGAAGAACCACCCCACCATCCCTGGCCTCGCCTCTACGAATGCGGGCTCATCTAGCGGCGCGGGCTCCAGCGGCCGCCGTCCGTGTACCTCAAGCGAAAACGCCAGCAGCTACAGGCGCAACAACAATGATTGGGGCTATGTCGAGCCGAATGGAACCGATGTCGTCGGGGGAGATGGGTTTTTGTTGGCGGGGAGGAGCAGCGATGATAGTGGTGAGCCTGAGGATTTGCTTGCTGGTAATACACCGAGTTTCTGGGGCACTGTGGTGGCTCCTAGACGGGCTTTGCGTGTGGTCAATTCGGACTGAGATGTTTTTTTTTTCTTCCTATTTTTTTTTTCTTTCCCTTTCCCTTTCACCTTGTTGCAGACTTTGGTCCGGTAAACGTGTCCATCTGGCGTTTTATTTCTATTTTTTGTTCTTTGCTGAGGGAGCTAGCTAGTCGGCATTCTATTAATGTACACTCTTACATCCGCCAATATTGATTTCGTGCTGGGTCGACACGCCGCTCTATTGTCCATCCTTGATATTGGAGGCGCAACAAAAAAAAAAAAAAAAAAAAAAAAAAAACGGAGAATAGGATTGCCCTTGTAGGCATCGATTATTGAACTACCAATCTCGTTAATCACTCGGGCTATACTTTGAAAGATGTGTAAAAGCCTTCTTATGGAGGCTTTCTGGACTACGTGGTGGGTTTAAAAGGGCTGGTACTGCGTTCTGAGTGAGGTAGGAGATATCTAATCAGCCAAGTCGCCATGGGCCTCGTACACATGACATGACTAGTGGTAGCGACCGCAATGACGATAATTCCTATCATCCCAGATGGAAAAGAAAAAAGCCGCACAAGCCTAGTAGAAGGAAGCGCACTCCTTCTGACGCTGCTCAAAGATGGCGACGGCCTCCTCAGCAGCCTTGACACCAGAGAGTGCCATAGCGCCAAAGGTCGGTCCCATACGGTTAGCGCCATCGACCTCGGACAGCTCCATGCCGCCGACAATGAGTCCGGGTGCGATCTCACGGGTGCCCTTGACGATGGCGTCCTCGGCGCTGTTCATGTCCAGACCACGCATGCCGCCGAGAGCCTTGATGGCCTGCATGCTTACGAGACGCTTGACACTGAAGGCGCCGAAGGGGCCGTCGTGGCCGGTGGTCGAGATGATGACGGGCGCGTTGATGGTGTTGGGGTCCATGCACGACTGGTCGTCATGGTGCATGGAGACCAGAGTCCAGTTGGTCACCACACCGGCAATCTGGATGGTGCCGTCCTCGCGGGGGCGCGTGATGAGGTCTTCCACCGCAGTAGCGTTGAAGAGCTTGACGTTGGGGAACTGTAGGACCTTGCTGAGGAGAGTACTGGTGAAGAGGGCGGCGTGCTTGACGACAACATAGTTGCTGTCTTCGCCGTCCTCTTCGTACTCGACTCCGATTTCGCGGAGGAATGCATCAGCAGGCTTGCGCATGACCATGGCAGAGAAGAGCTGGCCACCGAGCCAAGCACCGCTAATCAAACAAATTGTTAGGAGGAAGGCAGGCTTGAAGAAACACAGAAGCACTCACCCGCCTGGGGCAACACCAGCTTCGATGATGGCAATCTTCAGGTCGGGACGAGCCTTGGCCAGACAGAATGCAGCACTCAGACCGCAAGAGCCGGCGCCGATAATGACTACGTCCGACTCGGCGTACTTGTCCAAGTCGGAAAAGTAGCGACGAGTCATGGCTCTGCTGACCTGCGACTCACGAATGGGACGGAAGCTGAACGACTGCCAGTCGCCAGCCATAGCCTCAATGGTCTCGTGCTGAGTCT
This sequence comes from Aureobasidium zeae, assembly GCA_017580825.2. Lineage (NCBI taxonomy): Eukaryota > Fungi > Ascomycota > Dothideomycetes > Dothideales > Saccotheciaceae > Aureobasidium > Aureobasidium zeae. The sequence continues at coordinate 770,258 of JAGFJS020000008.1, forward strand.
GACCCTTGACAGGGAGGACTGCAGCATGAGGGAGGTTAATGGTCTTGGAAGGAGCAATGGGAGAGACGGGCTCCTGGAAGTTCATGGCCGGAGGAGACATTTTCGGAATGGGATCAAGATGGTGAATCTGCTGCTGTTAGAACATGCCATACAGGCACAAGAAGGGGGGTTTGGATGTTGCATGATCCTTTCGCTGGTATTATCCAGAAATCAAGTTCATACGGTATAATCTCAGAACGACAGCGAGGCAACACGATTCCGACACCAATGTCCATGATCATGGATCAATGGGTTGGCAGACAAGAAGCTCGCTGTCGAACACCCGTTCATGCGGTGTAACAATTATGTTAAAGTTACCTTGACCCTTGATCATCTCGATTAGACGATACCATTCAAAAGATGTATCACGCATCGATCCATGGTGGATGAGCGTACCGTTAGACGGTGGAATCTGCTCCAGGAGTCAGCATTGCAATGACATAGTCATATAGGGTTGTGGTACGAATAATTGTTTCTGTAGAGATTGGCTGTGTTCGAAGGAGAGGAAAGAAGGGAAATGTGTCTCGAAGAGATGTGGCTCTTTTAAATATGTGTTCGTTGGGGAAGTATGTGAGGTGCGGGGCTCGAGACGGGAGAGCCCTGGATGATATGACCCCTCACCGACCTCGCACGGCAGCTCCGTAAGTCACTGCTCCATACTAAATGTCATGGAGAGTGGCGACACCAGTTTGTGTTGGCATTGATTGGGGTTGATAGCGAGCCAGCTGAGGAGCGCACTCGCTTGGCTGTCATATCCATCTACACACTTACCTGCTGAGGTGTAATCGAGCAGGAGTGGGCCTCTCCAACATACCAGTGCGATCCCTCCATTATCACATCATCGTGTTACTAGACCCAGATACCTACTTGCCTGCTTACTGGTGGGCACTGCCTTGTTTTCCCCACTGTGAAGTAGGTACAGTACAGATAAACGAGACCATTCCAAAGCCGAGGGCTGTTGTGACTGCTATTCCATAGGTCGCGAGGTCGCGATAATAAAGTTGTGGTAGAGCAAAGCCAAGCAGTGTCCCAAAGAACGACATCAGGCCATTGCCAAGTGGATACGGTTGGACTATGCAGCCGATCCTCCAAGGTCGCCTATCCTCGAGTCTTGCCAAGGTATATCATGATCTGTCCAGACTGCATAGAAAAGCTGCCGATGCCATGTGAAAGCAGGCGGCCACAGACAGAATGGTCCGAGGATGCCTGCATTCAGCCGCAAGCTTGACGTGTGACAGCAGATGCGGAACGGTAGGTATGTATCCAGTGTTATCCATTGCCAGATTTGGAGCGAACGATGATGAGTCTATGCAACCTATGCAGAACGTATCTGCACGTCGATATCACTTACTCACGTTCTATCAGAGAAGATAGGCAATCATGTCGCTCTTTGTAATGGTCCATCTTCTTCGCAAGAAAGAGGTATCCTGAATAAGCCCACCCTATCGATTGACAGAACGCTGCTGCAGATAAATTTATCATTTGCCAAGCCTCATCTTCGGACTACTCCTCCCTGTCCGGAGCCCCACCCATCCATTGCTTTCCTACCTACATCACACAAACGAGTGTGAGCCCTTTGGGGAAAGAGGGCTGGCTGGTCGCTTGATCAGCCGCTGATGATTAACACATCATGACTTGCTCTTAGGTGTTGCCATGCTGCCGGCGCTGGGATGAAATAGGGCATTTCCAATCCGGCTTCTGACCAAGTATTTTTTCCATCTTCCCAAGGTTGTATTATCTCTATCAATATCATCTCAGCCTGCTCCTTCTCTCTGCTTCTGCATTTCTTCTTTGATAAGCCTGCTTCTTCGATGCGAGATTTTCTCGTCTCTTGAACCTTAGCTCTCTTCTTCCCCCCTTTCCCCCCGATCTTTCCTTCAAGATGCCTAGTCAGGTCATCACTTTGACACACACGCATTACCTCCAAGTGCCCAAAGTCGTCCACTTCCGCAGCAGAAACAGATCACGCTCGCGATCGTCCTCGAGGTCCAAGTCTCCGGAATTGGTATCACCACAGCCGGTCAAAGCTTGGCCAAGGCTGCGAGCAGTCTCCCCTCCTGCCCCTCCATCTTTCATACCCCAAGAAACAAGGGTGGAGGAAAGGTCGGGTCCTCGAAATCTTGTCACATTTGACTACAGCAAGGCCATGAATGACACAAGATCGAGCACACCGAGGACATGCGAAACTTTACACGATTTGAACGACGACTCTTCGCCTGAACTCAGTATAACCGACACGGACGACCTCAACGGCGACTACTACACCCTATCCAAAACCCCGAGTCCGCCGCCCCAACGATCGCTCCGAGAAAGACTGGTCGGCACCTGGAAACTCGAGGCCTACGTCGCCAACCCAACACCCACCTGCCGCTTCCAGCGGCCCACCTTTCCCATGACCAAAAACGTCACCGGCTTGATCATGTATACTGCCGACGGCTACATGAGCGCCCACATGCTTATCCCAGGCCAACTGAGCTTCAAACGCGGCGAAGGCGAGGATGCCCAGTGGGCTGAAGCTGGCAAACGCTCTTTTTCTTATGCCGGCCCTTATTACATCAGTGATGAGGGGCCAGGAAGACGAGAGGTATTGAGGCATACGTTCCAGGTTTGCAATCTTCCGGGTTGGGTGGGGGATATACAGGTGAGGACGTGGAAGTTCGAGGAAGACGATGATTTGCTGGTGCTGGGGAGTGAGGAGCCTACGGAGATCAGGGTGAGTCTTTGCCTTCTGTTTCCCACCCTCAGACCTCCGATGCTGATGTACTGAAACCAGGGCGACATGAGGATACCGGTGTTGAGATGGCGACGCGTAAAAGACAACTCGAGTGGTAGTCCGCCGGCGCCAATGCCTCATATCAAGGTGAGCGGACCAGGCGAGCCCTGAAAGAACCTTGAGACTTTGAACGAACATAATGAGCTGGAATCTATAATGATTGTGCTTGCATGAGGTTGATGCAACTTACGACACGGCCAGGATCACAAGCTTTTCAACTTCTATCACGATGGAAGGGCCATACCAGGAGTCCAATGAAGTTTTAATCAAATCGTAACTTTTACCATTTTTTCGTGACTATAGCATGGCTTTTGTAAAAAAAAAAAGAAAAAAAAGAAAAAAACATTAAATCTTGTAGACGAGCTTGGTGCCAGAGACCTTGCCAGTCTTCAGGTCATTGAGTCCGTCAAAGATGGCCTCAAGGCCACCGCTACGAACCTCCTTGGGGTGAGCCTTGAGCTTGCCCTCGGCAAACAGCTTCTCAGCATCGGCCCAGAAGGTGCGAGCAAACTTGAAGTCGTCCTCGTTGGCAGGGAAAGGTGTGCCGCCGAAGCTGAACTCCTCACCAACAATGGTGTAAGCAAGCGTCTGCTTGTCAGTAACATCCTCGCGCTTGGACTTGGCAGGCAGCAAGAAAGAAATGGTGCCGCCGGAAGAGGACAAAGCTTCGCCGCAGATGTCGGCCGAGGCACCCTCGGAAATGCAGTCAAAGGCGTGCTTGAGCGAGTCGTTCGTGTATTTGCGGATTTGAGAGGAGCAGTCTGCGTCCTTGTAGTTGAAGACGGCGTCAGCGCCGAGGGACTTGACGAGGTCGTAGTTGTGGGGCGAGCAGACGGCGATGACCTGGAGGCCGGAGAGCTTGGCGTACTGGACGGCGAGGGTGCCTGTTGCGGTTGAGGCGCCGTAGATGAGGACGGGGAAGGGTTGTTTGGCGGGCTCGGTGGGGAGGGGCAGCTGCAAGCTCTGGTACAGACCTGTCAAGATTAGCCTCATGCATTGGAAAAGAAAAGAAAAAAAGACACTTACCTTGACCGACCGTCGAGATGCCAACTCCAAGGGTAGCAGCATCCTCGGTGGACAAAGACTCGGGAATCTTCATCTGCACATCACCCTTGGCCAGGGCGTACTGAGCAAAGCAGCCATCCTCCTTGTTGGCAGAGTTGACTCCATGAGTGAAGCCAGCAATGCGATCACCTTTGGAGAACTTCTTTTGCACCTTTGAGCCGACTTCCTCCACGACACCGGCATAGTCGCAGCCGACTGTCGCGCCAGGGTTTGCGAGGTAGTCAATGTGTTTCCAGTCGGTGGGGTTCAGCGCAACAGCTTCCACCTTGACAAGAACGTAGTCGTCGCGGACCTTGGGCACGGCAACTTCGCTGACCTGCGCCTTCCCCGCCTCGAGGACCTTGATGGCTTGCATGTTTGAGGGTGCCATTATGAAATGTTTGTATTGTGTCGGAGGATCAATTGCGTGTGTTAGGATTCAGAAATAGCGTTGAGAGGAATGGTTTTGTCAATCGAGCATCAGATGCGTACCTACCTGTACTTAGTACCTGACCTACATGTACAGTACCACTACACGGAGATGACGTGGTCTAAAATCGTGATGCTGAATAATGCAAAAATATGGGGCCTCGGCAGTTATGGAGCATTGACCTGGACGGGCACAACAAGAAGTCGATGGAACCTCGGATAAAGTCATGAATTGTCTTTTGATATTAAAAGGTAGTCAAACGAAGAAAGCAAAGGAAAGGAGAAATCATGCCGTCGTCCATTGGGTATTGCATCCTCACCCTCCCACCACCAAACTCCGGCCCAGTCGATTACCATGCGCGCCCAGTCGATTACTATGCGCAAAACCAGTCTCTTGTAACTTACGACGCATTACCCGTTCTCTATTTGGCCGGAGGAGGATCCTTGGGAGGAGGGTAGTTGCCATTGTACGCGGCTTGGGGCTGCTGCAACTCGACATTGTTTCCGCCGTAGTAAGTGTTGTTAGCACCAGGGTTGTAAGCCGGAGGAGGGTTGTTGGAGTTGTTGTAGTAGGGACCCGAGTCGGCGTTGTTGTTGGCATAGTATGGCTGCGCCGTGGCAGGCTGCGCATTCTGGTTGTAGGTTGGCGCACCGTGGCGAATGATCCATCCGGTTCCATAATAAGGATTGTTGCCATTCTTGCGGCGTCTTTTTGCAGACATGCATCTGGCAACCTGTTAGTGCGCGCTTGATCAGTTACTGCAGTGCGTCACTTACGAGATGAGGAAGAACACGGCAAAGGCAAACACTATGATGCATCCTAGGAGCACCCATCGGCCCCATCTGTTCCAAGCGCTGTCACATCTACCACGATAGCATCTGTATTTTCGCATCAGTTTATTCCATTCTTTCGGTTCTTTCGGCTCATGCTTGTCGGAGTCGTTGGATTCGTTGTCACCGTCGCGATCGCGGCTGTCGAGTAGACATTTGTTTAACGATGATCTCATCCGCAGGAAGATCAGACATGAGGCGCATGGATGGATTTGGACTTACCGATTGTAGCCACCATAGAAAAATTGGCGGCGCTCGAGGTTCATGTGGTCGAGATACATTGTAGCTTACGATGATTGTGGATGTGTATAACTGGAATGTGTAAAGAGCAGAGAGGGAGAGGGAGTGCGACCGTTATGTACGAGAAACCTTTGTGGCGCGCGAACAATCAATGACGACGATTGGCTTGGTGCCCAGTATTATTACCTACCTGACCTTACCACTGCCCCCATGTTCCAAGGGAGGCAGTGAACGGCAGCGCCTTGCCATAAAGGATCGCTCAACCTTAAAACTGTCAGTTCTGTCTCTTTGTGTTCGCACGGAAGTCATCGTGCCTTGTTCCCGGTGTCCGCGTATGACGGCCGCTGTGGCTTGGTGCGCTCAGCCTCCAGGGTCTAGTATGCCGAGCTACGGAGGACGGCCTGTTGATGCTAAGGAGGACATGAGCTTTTTGCCAGCGCATCCTGCATCTTGCATTGCTGCTTGCACTCCCACATGATGAGTTCCAGAATATCCAGAAAAGCATGCACTGTCACCGTCTCCTCTCTCAAACCTTCTCTCCTCATTCTTTTCAATGTCGTATCGATCGTGAAATTATGCCTAGTGAAGACCTACAGTACTGCACACGTGAGTAAATCCCCAAGACCGTCCCTAGCAGGATGCCTAATTGCCTAAAAGCCAAGAAACACGCAAGAAACCAAGTATAGTACCCACCAACACACTACGCTGCCATTGCTGGATCGCAGAGAAAGGACTCCATCTAACCCCATCGCTTGCAACATGCCATGCAAATTCCGATCGAATTCGTGATCGAAAGCCGACGCTCACACCACGAGACTATTTACTCGCCCGAGCAATCAGCCATTGCAGTACAGCATCCAAGTTCGTCTCCTCCTTGGCACTGATCCCGTAGCAGCTCACTTCGCGGTGCGTCACGGCTTTGAGATTCAACTCTTCAATCAGCTCATCCACCGACAGGTGGTCCGGAAGGTCAGACTTGTTACCCAAGACAAGTAACGGGATGCCTTCCAGCGCGGGCTTCTCTAGCAACACATGGAGCTCTTCACGTGCTACGGGTAGAGCCTCTTTGTCGGCCGAATCCACAATAAATCTGGAAATGTGTCAGCACAGGCAGATCCGGAAAAGACGAGAGACTTACACCATGGCGTTGACACCTCGACAATAGCGCTCCCACATGGAACGAAATCTCGGTTGTCCTCCGAGATCCCAGCTGCAATCAATGAGTTTCGTGGTTGGCATGAGAAGAGCGAAAACGCTTACCACTTCAGTGTCACATGGCCCTTTGTGACCTTTTTCATGTTGAAACCGACTGTAGGTATGGAACTGTGACACTACTCAGCCTGGGTCCTTGGGACAAAACACGCGACCAGACTTACTCGATGGTAAACTCTCCACCCTGGACTTACTGTTAATCTCGGGCCAAGAAACACGTGCGATCAAGAAGGCATTTTGCTTACCGCTAGAACCCTCAAAAGAGACGTCTTTCCGGCGTTCTGGAGACCGATCATGGTGACATCCATCTCAGTCGCCCTATATGCACGAAATGTCTCAGATCACGGAATGGCGTTTGGAAACAACAAGGCCAACTCACCAGAAAAGGCTGAGGAGCCAGTCATAAAGACGCTTGAAGAGACCCGGCATGGTTGCAGGCTAGCAGACACTGCAGGAAAGTGGTGGAAAGCGCGAACACAAGTAGGCAACAGTCGAGCAGCTTGAGTGCAGGAGTCAAGGATACAGGCAGATGCGGGGCTCGGGTAGGATCGAACTCTTATTGGAGGTGTTGGTGAAGTAGATTCAAGGCGAGGCAGGCACTATTATTGCGAGAGTTGAGTGTTTGGACAAAGTCGCAGAAGCTAGCATGTGTCGTTGCGAGTGTTACTTTGCTGGAGGGGTGAGATTTGCAGTACAGTAAGCATAAGTTAACAGCCCTCTTAGAAGCCGAGAGATGGCTCGAGTCGTGACAAGGAGATAGCTCACACGCACTGCGATCATCGATGATGGTGAGCGGGTGAGAGCACGCGGGCCTCGGATGCTTGGCACGGCTTTTAGGGCGCTAAAATTTCTGGAACGAGTCCAAGCAAAAGTTTCGAGCAAAACATTTGCTCTTGATCACATTTTTGTGGGTTTCAAAGGGAACAATCATTGAAGGAGGGAAAGGAGCCGGCGGATTACACATAGGTTGAACAAATCCGTATCTGGGCCTCAAGCATCCTGCCACTCGAGGGATCCTACCCAGCCATGGCTCCTTCCACAAAAGAGACGGCCAAGTGGTCGACCGAGTTTGACACTGTGCGCCGCCACAATCTCTTCCGCAACCCTCCCTCGGACGAGTCTGCCTACCCTACCCTCGCCTCGGCCGTCGACCCGCACGTCCAGTCCTTCAACGCCATCTTTGCCGAAAAGGGCCAGCTTTATCATGCTCTCCGCGACATTGGTACAAAGACCTTCTTCGACGGCAACCCCAACGAGCCTTTCTCGGCCTCGCGCAACCGACTGCAAGTCCGCGTAAGGGAAGTCTTTCTCGAGAAGAGTCTGCTTCCCCCTTCCAACAAGATCGCCAAGAAGCGCGAGATTCTGCCGGTAGAATGCAGAGAACGCCACTGCACCTACAGAGGCCGCTTCCGAGGTCGCTTTGAATGGCGTATCAACGAGGGCGAGTGGAGGGAGAGCGTCCGAGAGTTTGGATCTCTGCCTCTGATGCTGCGCGTACGTCTTTCTTGAGCTGCTTGGAGAGGCACTTGCTGACTTGTTGCTGCCAGTCAAACCGTTGCCACCTCGAAGGACTTTCACCCAAGGAGCTTGTGGACAAAAAAGAAGAGACCGAGGAGCTGGGAGGATATTTCATCGTCAACGGCATTGAGAAGCTGATCCGTATGCTCATCGTCAACCGAAGAAACTATCCCATGGCCATTGTCCGTCCGTCCTTCGTCAACAGAGGAGCCACCTACACAAAGTTCGGTATTCAGATCCGCTCTGTTCGACCCGACCAGACCTCGCAGACAAACGTTCTCCATTACCTCAACGACGGAAACGTCACTTTCCGTTTCTCGTGGCGCAAGAACGAATACCTGATCCCCGTCATGATGATCCTCAAGGCCCTGGTCGAAACAAACGACCGCGAAATCTCCGAGGGTCTCGTTGGTGCCGCTGGAAGCAAAGGGCTGCAAGACAAGCAGTTCGTGACAGACCGCGTGGAGCTTCTCCTGCGCACATACAAGGCCTACAACATCCATGGCCAGGCCAAGACCCGCGCCTACCTCGGAAGCAAATTCCGCATTGTCCTGAGCGTGCCCGATGACATGTCCGATGTGGATGCCGGTGCTGAATTCCTCAGAAAGATCGTCCTTCCTCATCTCGGATCCTCCGAAAACAAAGAATCCAACGACAACGACAAATTCCGTATGCTTTTGTTCATGACGAGAAAGCTGTACTCTCTGGTCGAAGGCGAGTGTGCTATGGACAATCCCGATGCTGTCCAAAACCAGGAAATCCTGCTGCCGGGTTCACTGTACGGCATGATTGTCAAAGAGCGTGTTGAGGAATGGCTCAACTCGATTGGTCTTCAACTGCGCGACTGGGGTAGAACCACAAACTGGGCACCCATAGTATCCGCCGAGTTTGAACGCGACTTTAGCGCAAAGATTCTTCGCAGGACCAATGAGAATCTGGCGCAAGCTCTCGAGTACTTTTTGTCCACCGGCAACCTAGTCAGTCCCAGTGGTCTGGATCTGCAACAAACTTCTGGTTTCACTGTCGTCGCCGAAAAGATCAACTTCTGGCGTTTCATCAGTCATTTCCGCATGGTTCACAGAGGTAGTTTCTTCGCTCAACTGAAGACTACGACTGTCAGAAAGCTGCTACCAGAGAGTTGGGGTTTCCTCTGCCCTGTCCACACTCCTGATGGTTCTCCTTGTGGCCTGCTCAACCACCTGGCTCACAAGTGTAAAATTGCCACGAAAAGTCTTGACACAAAGGCTATCCCCGGTCTTATCTCACAACTAGGCGTCACCGAATCGCCCTCTGCTTCTATTAATGACAGCGTGGTCGTCATGCTTGATGGTCGTATCCTCGGCTTCTGTTCACCGCAACAAGCTCGCGTGATTGGAGACACTCTGCGATACTGGAAGGTCGAGGGTACTCACGGCGTGCCTTCTGAGCTGGAAATTGGTTACATTCCTAACTCGAACGGAGGCCAATATCCTGGTATTTACATGTTCTCGCAAGCGGCTAGAATGTTCAGACCCGTCAAATACCTGCCTCTCGAGAAGGAGGACTTTGTTGGTCCATTCGAACAGCCTTTCATGTCGATTGCCTGCACGGAACCCGAAGTCGTCTCTGGAGACTCTACGCACGTCGAGTTCGACCCGACCAACATTCTCTCTATTCTCGCCAACCAAACGCCTTTCTCCGATTTCAACCAGTCTCCTCGTAACATGTACCAATGCCTGTCCGCTGACCATGAGGTGCTCACGATCAATGGATGGAAAGCCCTCCCAGCCATCCAGGCTGAGGATCAGGTCATGACCTTAGATCTGCAGACAGGTCATCAGCAATGGAATGCAGTCCAGGCCACGACTCGTCTGACCCATGAAGGATCTCTTTACCGACTCAAGAGTGGCGATTTGGACGCTGTCTGTACTGATACTCATCGCTGGTATCTCAACACGAAAGATCAGCCATCTACCTATAAGGCGTACACCACCCAGCAAATGTTGGACAATCAGCTGGTCAACCACAAGATTCCTACCGTCGGACATAACAGCAATCCCATGTACTTGTGGCCTGATTGCTCCTGGCTTCCCAGAGAATTTGTCATGGACGAAGACTGCAATCTGGACTGGTGTCAATTCATTGGGCTGGTTTTGGGTGATGGTGGTATCAACCACATTACCAATGCTGAAGGTCGGGATTATTATTACATCCAGATACATCAATGTGCTGGAAAGCCCGATGCAAAGTCGTACATCGAGGATCTTTTGGACCGTCTGACCGCGAGACTTCCCGGCTTCGTGGTCAAACCTCCTTGTGTCACTGGTGTCAAAGAGAAGCACACCTGGACCATCAATCACCGCGATATGTATCACTTCTTCTTGCCTATGATACGCGGACCGCAGTCGTACGATCCTCTGGACGATGAGATGTGCCGTACTTATCAAGCTCATCATTATCAAGCATTGTCAAGGTCAGGCGAAGAGCTACTCGTTCACGCCCCTGCAGACTGGAAGACCGGTAAATGGTATCTTCGACGCTGGTTCTATTATTCTTGGCTATACTTATTGGCCCGAGACCAAGCTCGAGCCATGATTAAGGGTATAGCCGCTGCCGATGGCGAAGGGGCCTTAGAAGTCAAGCTTTCCGAAGAGCAGCGGGCTGTTCCTCTTGTCAACAGAGGAGTCGTGCGGGTGTTCAACAACTCGATCCCATTGATGCACGACATGTCTGTGCTGGGTCTTTTGGCTGATACGAGAGTCAACATCGGTGTCAATCACAAAAAGGGGGAATGGATGCCGAGTATCGGTAGCCATGCCAATGCTACTGGTTGGCGTATATCCTTCTCCTTCGCTGAAAGCGAACTCACTGTGGCCGCTCCCAAGCCTGAGTCATACAAAAACCTTCGCCATGATGGGTTCGTCTACTGTTTGACTGTGCCAAACGGCAATTTCCTGGCTCGAAGAACCGTCGAGTGGAACAAGGACGGCAAGACTCAGCTGGTTCTGGACCCAGCCCAAAAGCCTTTCTTCACCGGAAACTGTCAAATGGGTAAGCAAACCATGGGTACTCCTGGGACTGCTTTGAAATACCGTACCGACAACAAGTCATACCGTTTGCAAACCGGACAGACCCCAGTTGTCAGACCTCCTCTGTACAACGAGTATGGATTGGACAACTTCCCCAATGGAACCAATGCAGTTGTAGCCGTCATTTCATACACTGGTTACGACATGGACGATGCTATGATTATCAACAAGTCAGCTCACGAACGTGGCTTTGGTCACGGAACCGTGTACAAGGTCAAGAAGCTTGATCTGGCAGAAGACCAAGGCGGTCGACGAGCCCGTGGTGGCAACGTGAAGAAGCTCTTTGGCTTCGCTCCCGGCGGTCTTGTTCGTGCACAATGGCGTACAACACTCGACGAGGACGGTCTTGTCGCTGTCGGTATGAAGCTCAAGGAGGGCGACATCATCGCTGCTTCGCATACTGTCACCAAGGATCCCATCACTGGCGAATTTGTCAATCGCGACGGTATCACTCACCTGCACAAGTACAAAGATCACGAGGAGGCCTTCGTGGAGGAAATCAAATTGATCGGCACAGACTCTGGCGTGGACGAGCCCTGCCAAATGCTCAGTATCCGACTTCGTATTCCTCGTTCGCCTGTCATTGGAGACAAGTTCTCGTCTCGTCACGGACAGAAGGGTGTTTGCTCACAAAAGTGGCCGTCAATGGATATGCCCTTTAGCGAGAGCGGTATCCAGCCTGATGTCATTATCAACCCCCACGCTTTCCCTTCGCGCATGACCATCGGTATGTTTGTCGAGTCGCTCGCTGGCAAGGCTGGATGTCTGCACGGTGTTGCGCAAGACAGCACGCCATTCAAATTCAGGGATGCCGCAGGTGAAACCGCCGTCGAGTACTTTGGTCATCAACTGAAGCGCGCGGGATATAACTACTACGGAAACGAGCCCATGTACTCTGGCATTACTGGTCAAGAGCTCGGCGCCGACATTTACATTGGTGTCGTCTACTACCAACGTCTGCGTCACATGGTCAACGACAAGTTCCAGGTCCGTACTACTGGACCTGTCACAGCGCTGACTGGTCAGCCCATCAAGGGTCGTGCCAAGGGTGGTGGTATCCGTGTAGGTGAGATGGAGAGAGATTCTCTGATTGCACACGGCACAGCCTTCCTGCTGCAAGATCGTCTGATGAACTGTTCGGACTACCAAAAGGCCTGGATCTGTCGTAGCTGTGGATCCTTCCTTTCTGCACAAGCGACTGTCAACGAGTACGGTCGCAAGAAGGGTATCAATGCCAGCAATGTCAGGTGTAGGAGGTGTAGTTCAAAGTCTACTGGTACTGAGCCAAGAAGTGACACCTGGGAGGACGGCAGAGGTGAGAAGTTCGTCGGTGGTTCCGATGTTACCGTTGTTGCCGTCCCTGGTGTGCTTCGTTACTTGGATGTTGAATTGGCGGCTATGGGTGTCAAGATGAAGTTTGACATAACTCCCTAATTGTGGGAGCAAAAGAAAGCGTGGCTTTGTATAGATGGAGCATTTGCATCGTGTGTTTTATACCAAAATGGAGTCTGGCTAGGAGGAGTTCCAAATATCAATATATTTTCTTTTCTATTTTTTCCTCTCGGAACATTATCTTTGTAGAAAGCAATTGATTCCATTTATACCATTGCTTCGTGTATGAATTCGTGTTAGGAACACAAGATTTGACTTTCCCATCGGTTGGACAACAGAGTCATTGAGTTGATATGTAAGGTACCAGTCCACCTTGTTGTAGTGTGAAAAGTACATGGCTGGTGGCTCTTCAATTCGTCTAATTTGTTTACCCCATAACAACGCTCGGTCTCACACCAACCAAGCAAACATCAACCACTCACTTCCCATCGTGATCTAGCAATAATTTCCACGGATGCAAGAGGCAAAATGGACGAAGCAGCCAAATTCCACCATCCGTACGAGCCCTACGATATACAACTGGAGTTCATGCGCACACTCTACGATTGCATTGAACAAGGCAAAATTGGAATATTCGAATCCCCCACCGGTACTGTAAAATATAAACCCGCTCTTCGATTACCATATATAAAATCATGTCAAAAGTTCTTTGAGCATTCTAATACTTTCTAATTCGCAGGAACTGTAAGATATTCTCCATCACACCCTGGAAAACGTGTCATCATTTCGGTTTGCTGAAGCTGTGTTTTTCTCATGGTGTAGGGTAAATCTCTAAGTCTGGCCTGCGCATCTTTGACATGGCTACGCGATCACAAGAGGAAGGAGTTTGATGACAGCATTGCAGCTATAGAAGGAGGTAGGTGCATCAATCTATTCGCACCAACGTCCTTTGCTCTCTTGGCTGAAGCAGAAGCCTGATGCAAACCAGACCAAGACGAACCAGACTGGATGCTCCAGCACTCCCGACAAGAAAAGAAAAATCAGGTCATCCAAAAAAGAGCAGATCTAAACGCAAAACTTGAAAGAATCAGACAACACGAGCGTAGGGTCCGAGATAGGCAGGAGAATGGACCACCAATAGCCAAGAAGCGGAAACTCGATGACGCTGGCAGCAACAAAGACACTGACACTCTCGACGAAGAGCAATTCGCCCTCGATGACTATGAAAGCGACGATGAAGGCAGTAACAACAAGACATCGAAATCGACTGCAACGGAAACAGAATTGGGATTATCCAAGGAAACGCAAGCATTGATGCAGAAACTCGGATATGGGTTGTCCTCTCAACTGCCAAAAGCAGAAGATCTAGCAGAAGCAGAAGATGAGATGAAGATCTTCTTTTGCTCACGAACGCACTCTCAACTCACTCAATTCGTGAACGAGCTGCGGAGAATAAAGCTGCCCCCTGCTATCCCCTTGACAGAAGAAGAAGAAACATCAGCAACAAAGAAGCAGCAGCCCCAAAAGACCCTTCACGAGGAACTCAAACACCTCTCGCTAGGCTCACGAAAAACCCTTTGCATCAACCCCAAAGTCTCGTCTCTGAGAACACCCACAGCAGTAAATGAACGGTGTCTAGAACTGCAAGATGCGAAAACCCCAAAGGACAAAAAGTGTCAGTTCATGCTGAATAGGGAGAACGAAGGCTCGGTGCTCGATTTTCAGCATCATGCTTTGGCGAGGATACGCGACATTGAGGATCTGGGCGAATTGGGGAAAAAGATTGGGGTGTGTCCCTATTATGCTACTAGGACTGCTGTGAAGCCTAGCGAGGTAAAACACAAGCCATCATCATCATCTCTCACTCTCCTGTGCCAACTCTATGTCAGAATACGACAGGTAGGAGTCACTGCTAACATCACAGAAATTAGATCATCACACTCCCCTACCCCCTACTCCTCCAAAAGTCGGCCCGCGAGACCCTTGGTCTGTCCCTCAAAAACCACATCGTCATCATTGACGAAGCTCACAACCTCATGGACGCCATCACCTCTATCCACACGATAGAAATCTCCCTCGAGCAAACCCAAGTCGCGCGCGCCCAACTAACCACGTATCTCCAACGCTTCCGCAATCGATTGAAGGGCAAGAATCGGGTCTACGTGACGCAAGTTGTGAGGTTATTGGACTCTATTTCCTCCTTTCTGACGACACGTGAGGTAGGAAAAGGAGGTGGTGGTGAGGGTGGCAGTACGGTTGTGCAAGCGACTGAACTGTTGCAAGGTAAAGGCGTGGATCAGATCAATCTGTACAAGTTGATGCGGTATCTTCAGGAGAGCAAGTTGGCCAGAAAAGTCGACGGCTACGTTTCTTTTAATCAGCAGCAGCAAAGAACCATTACCACCAGCACCGCCATCAAAGACACCTCAGGTGCTCCAACAAAAGAAGCTGCAGTACCTGTGCTCTCACAGATCCAGACCTTGTTCATGGTCTTGACGAATCCAGCCCGAGAAGGTCGTTTATTCTATATACCTCCTGCCGTTGGACAAGACAAGACGCAGGCGAAGGTAAAGTACATGTTACTTGATCCTTCCGAGCACTTTCGCGAGATTGTCGAGGAAGCTCGAACAGTGATATTGGCAGGCGGAACCATGTCGCCCGTAGGTTTCCTCGGTCTCCTGGAAACACTCAAAGACTGACAAAAAAACAAACACCAGATGAACGACTACCTCAACCAACTATTCCCCTACCTGGACAGCAGCAACAACAATGCCATCACAACGCTATCCTGCGGCCACGTAATCCCAGCCACGAACCTCTTCGTCAGCCCCGTGGTTTCCTCGGCCATGACCAACAATACAGCAGCAGAAAACTTCACCTTTACCTTCGGCAACCGCAACAAAAGCAGCACAATCTCGGCGCTAGGAAACTCCATTCTCAAAATACTTGCTCACATCCCCGACGGCGTGGTAGCATTTTTCCCCAGCTACAGTTACTTGGACCAGGTGGTTTCTTGTTGGCAGCAGCAGCAACAGCAGGGAGAGTCCATGTGGAAACGCATGAACGCCATCAAACCAATCTTCAAAGAGTTGCAGCAGCAGCAGCAGCAGCAGCAGCAAGCAGATGGTGGCTCGCTCGAAGATATACTGACATCCTACACGGCAGCCGTCGCCTCTGGCAAAGGAAAGGGCGCGTTCCTCCTCGCAGTCATGGGCGGACGCCTCAGCGAAGGCATCAACTTTTCGGATAAACTGGGTCGCTGTGTCATGGTCATCGGCCTGCCCTTTCCGAATCCCAATACCGCGGAATGGAAAGCGAGGACCGAGTATTTGGAGCAGAGGGCAAGAGCCGCGGTGACAGGAAAGGGAGGAGCTGCAAGCGCAAGTGGCAGTGCGAGTAATGCTGCGACGGTGGCGAGAGAGTTTGGGGAAAACGTTTGCATGCGTGCCGTCAATCAGGCGATTGGGCGTGCGGTGAGGCACAAAGGGGATTGGAGCGCCATCTTGCTCTTTGACAGCAGGTACGCGCAAAAGCGGATTTCGGACAAGTTGCCCGGATGGATAAGAGCGAGCTTGAAAGGAGGAAGAGGAGCAGCAGCAGCAAGCTTTCAAGAGGTAGAGTCCGGACTGAAGGGATTCTATGCGAGGAAAAAGGCAGACACGCCTTGAGGTTCATAAATACGTCAAAAGAATGCGAGGGGCAACTTGTTTACGGCTTCTTCCCAAGCTTCTTTTCCTTCTCGGCCATGCGGGCAGCGTGCATAGCAGCCCTTTGAGCTCTACTACCACCCAACTTGGGCCCCCGTGTACTCTCCAATTTACGTGCAGCCGAGGCGGGGACGGGTGGTGGGCCTCTCCTGCGTGCTCTCGCCTCCACGGCAGCATAAAAGTTACGTTCGAACTCTTCAGCCATTCTGTCATCCGCAGCTCCTTCACGTTCATCTGCTGTTGCGCCGGCGTCTTTTGAAGTGCTGGCAGCAGTTTTCGCAGCAGCAGGCGCTGCATAAATGTTGAGTTGTGATTCGCGGAGGACTTGCTCGACGACGGCGTCGCGGGCGATGTCGGCGCTGGTGCGGCGATTGCGCCAATCTCTTCGCGGGCGCTTTGGGGGTTTTGTTTGGCGAGCGGTGGACGAGGCAGAGTTGCGCGGGGCGATTTCGACTTCGTGAATGTGGCCACGGGCGGCGGATTGGGGATGGTTGAGTCGGTACGTTAGTGCTGTAGTAGTAGTAGCCGCCTGGCCATTCGGTTGATGCGTTTTGTCGTTTTGAGTAATTGCTAGAGATGCGGTTGTGGCTTCATGTGACGAACGGGCGAGTCTGGAGTCTACATAGGCCATCCTTAGATTGTCAGTCTTTTCTGGTGCTTCCGAGCAGTTGTCTGAGCGAGGAGACCCACATGTGCTTGTCGTCTGCAGATGCGATATGGCCGGTGGGAGCAACAAAGCGGGCCTGGGCCGCCTCGACGGCGGTCGCAGGTGTCAAGGCATTGCTGGTGGCGGCGCTGTCATCGGCGGACGTTCGTGCTGCTGCTGCTGATGATGATGATGAGAAAGCTACGCCGTATTTCCTGGCGTTGGGTGCTTTTATTGTTCTTGTCCGTATGTCGGCTTCTGTGCTTGTGTCTCGGCCGGCGCGTGTCGTGTCGTCGCCGCCGTCTGACGCCTTGCCATCACTGTCGTTGTCGTCGTCGTCTTCCCGTCGCTTGCGAAAGATTTTCCTTCTCTTGGACGCTCTGAACATGGGTTCCTGTGTCGTGTCGGCCATTATGGGGGTTCACTCTCGGGGTTTTCGGGAAGAAGATCCGGTTTAGGGCTGAGGATATGCTCTTTCCTCTCTTGAAGACTCACGGGTAAGCCCGTGACTTTATTATATCACGGGGTCCAGAACATGCTCTTTCCTGTGTAAAATACTTACGAGTAACCCGGTAACTTCTCTATTACCTGATCTATAACATGCTCTTTCTTTTCTAAGTGACTTCTCCATCACAGTATCTAGGAAATGCTCTTTTCTTTCTCAGTGACTTCTGTATCATAGCATCCACAGCATGCTCTTTCCTCTCTAAAACTCACGAGCAAGCCCGTGACTTCTCTATTACGAGATCTGGAAAATGCTCTTTCTTTTCTAAGTGACGTCTCTATCATAGCATCCACAGCATGCCCGCTCTTTCCTCTCTAAAAGACTCACGAGCAAGCCCGTGACTTCTCTATGACGGATGCAGAACATGCTCTTTCCCTCTCTAAAAGACTCACGAGCAAGCCCGTGACTTCTCTATGACGGATGCAGAACATGCTCTTTCCCTCTCTAAAGGACTCACGAGCAAGCCCGTGACTTCTCTATCACGGGATCCGAATACTGCCATATAAGCAGCACTTCCTTGCCATCCTCTCTTGTCTTCCTTCATCACACACATTGTTCGCTTCCATATAACAACAACATCCATCCTCTCTTGTCTTCCTTCATCACACTCATTGTTGGCTTCCATATCAACAACATCCATCACTCAAGATCTTTTTCAGCCAACAGCACTCGTTGCAAGAATCAATATGTGGCTGTGGCCTTTTACCCACCACAGAACTGAGCATGAGGTAGGTTTTGTCACCTCCATCCGCTTTCATCGTTAACTCTTTTCAGCAGCTGGCCACGTTCTTTGTGTTACTCGGACGAGGCACCAATGAAATCAAAATTCTTCAAGCAGACATCACCACCATTCGATCAGAAATGGAAATGCTTCGATCCGAATTGGCAAACCTTCGGTCCGAACTTGCAGCTGAGCGGGCTCGTCTTCGTGACGATGGCGAATTCCAGTCCCAGAGAATTCGGGAGATGGCAAGCAGCTTTGCAAGAGACATGGAGGAGCATCGAAAGATGATGTTCAATGCTTAGAAGACATTCACCAATTTGCTGAACGAGACCAATCACGTCAAGACACAACTAAACCAGTTGTTCTCCTGGGTTTTTTAGCTCAGCAGTTCCAATTTCTATTCTAAAACAAAGATTTTATCTTGAATTTCAGAATCCATTACCTCTCTGCCTTTTTGACGTGAAATGAGAAAGATCAAAGGATCACACAGCAGGTTGTAGTTGGATTTTTGTCGTATATGGCTATTATTCCGCAACCTTCAGGTCAGAACTCGCAGCCGAACTCGACACCGTCAGGTCAGAAGCCGCAACCTTCACGACGCCGCCGACATCTTCATTCAGAGAATGCGAGAGCTCGCTACGAGCTTCGAGGTAGACCTTGACAATCACCAACAGGAGTTGTTTGCTGCTTGGAGGGTGTACATTTCACTGCTCGACGAAGTCAACGATGTCAATACGATAAGACGAGAAGGAATTTCGCTGGGCCTGATGTGTCCTTGCTTGTCGATGTTTTTTTTTCGACAGGTTGCTGCTGCTTAGAAATCGAATAATATAAAGACGATTTTTTTTTATCTCGGCTCTATTCGCGTGAGAAGATGTGGA
Source organism: Aureobasidium zeae (assembly GCA_017580825.2). Taxonomy (NCBI): domain Eukaryota; kingdom Fungi; phylum Ascomycota; class Dothideomycetes; order Dothideales; family Saccotheciaceae; genus Aureobasidium; species Aureobasidium zeae. The sequence goes on from JAGFJS020000008.1 coordinate 789,207, forward strand.
TGACGGTGGCCTGTCAGAGTGAGCCTCAAGGATGAAGAGGTTTTCCATTTTCCTGTTTAACGCCATTCCAACCATACTAAATAGTTATATGCAAATGAACAAGCAAAACTACTTGTATTCTCTGACTCTCGCACTGTCTCATGGTCTTGATCCGTGATAACCGAGGGACAATTATTAAGCAAAGACGTCCATGCAATTCCACCACCACCAAACACTTCCATAGTTTCCAATTATTTCTCCTCCTTCTTTTACAATCTCAATTGCAAAGAAAATCAAAACTTATCAATCGTATCTTTCCTTCTCTCTCCCTTCTAACTCCCACTCGAAAAGAAACACTTCACGCTGGCTTTCCGCAACACCCTCCTCAAAATGACAAACTACAACATCTCCATCGTAAGCGACACGGTATGCCCCTGGTGCTACGTAGGCAAAAACCGGCTGCAAATAGCAATCAACCAACACAAAACCACCTACCCCAACGACAGCTTCACAACAACCTGGCACCCCTTCTACCTGAACCCGGACAGCCCCAAGCAATCGCGCGACAAGCAAACGGCCTACTACGAAAAATTCGGCGAGGCCCGCGTCAAAATGATGCAAGCGCGACTCTCTGAAATCGGGCACGAAGTAGGCATAAACTTCGCTTACGGCGGCAAGACTGGGAATACTAGGGATTCGCACCGGTTGGTGCAGTTGGCAAAGACCAAGGGGGAGGAGACGCAGACCAGGGTTATGGAGAGGCTGTTCAATGCTTATTTTGAGCTGAATGAGGATATTACTGAGCTTGCTGTCTTGACGAAGGCGGGTGTTGCCGGTGGGCTGGATGAGGCGGAGGTCAAGGAGTGGTTGGCGAGTGATAAGGGTGGTCCCGAGGTTGACCGTGAGGTTGCTCAAGCTCAAAGGAGATTCATTTCCGGTAAGTGCTTTTGTTTTTTTTTCTTCAAAAATTTCGACGACATCTTGCCACAAAGACTGACTTTATCGGATTTTAGGTGTGCCTCACTTTACCATTCAGGACAAATATGAGGTTGGTGGTGCAGAGGAACCTGCTACCTTTTTGCAAATCTTCAACAAGATCAAGGCTTCCGAAGGAACAGGCGCATCTGCTACCGCTCAAGTCTCGTCTGGCAACACTTGCTAGTCGAGCGAATCTTAGGAAATGATCAAGCTTGAAGTATGATGCATATAAATAATAACTACAATGAATACATTAATGTTCCCTCATCAATCGGCGAGAGTGCAAACCAATCCAACCAGATACTAGGGTCGAATGCAGACGAGAACTTTTTTTTTTGGAACTTTTTGCCTCCAATGTAGATTTTCCTTTTCAGCGCCAAAGAGAAAAATCAAGACCTTTTTGTATCATGAATCGTCAAGGTGTTCGTCCAAAAATTTGTTGGGTTGAGCTCTTCGACTCACTTGGCAGTCCTCTGCCCACCGATAGGGCCAAGGGTTGGCTCACTTTTCCCGGGCATGAGCGCGATGGGCGAGACTGTGGGTTTCTTCGAGTTCATCGAATCTTCCTCCTCTTCCATGGAGAAGAGCGCTTGTTCCTCTTCCTCGATCGTCTCGTTGCGCCCGAGACTATTGCTGCTAAGTCCGCGGTCTAGACCGCTACGAAGGGCGGCTCGAGATTCGCTTGTAGCAGTACGTGAACTGGCAGGGTGCAGCGACGACGACTTTTCCGACAGTTTGGTGCCCTGCAGCTCGCGGGTGAGCATTGACATGCTCGGTTGTTTTGGTGGGCTGCCGATAAGAGAGCCAAAATCGCCTCCAGCGAGCGATGATGAACGCAACGAAGAAGGTCGAAGGGGGGAGCCAATGTGTCCGATCTCGCCCTCCTTGCGGTATGAGCCTGATGACCAGATTGAGCTGTATCTTGAAGGGCTGCCGGTGTGTGGGCTGACACTACCCACTTTGCTGTCCGAAGGAGTGTAGCCATTTGAGATGGCGCGACGGCCAGCGGACAAAAAGGACGGGTTGATGTCGTCCTCAGTCAATTGCGAAGGTCTGCGCAATTTCTCCGGGGGGAGCAAGTCGTGCAGACTGGATGGCAGAAGGTCTTCCCCAATGCCTTCCTCATCGCTCTCGTCGGAGTCGGTCGCGCCCGGAGCATAGTGGGAGTAGAATGAAGGCCGTGTGCCAACACTAGCGGACATCATGGGTCTGGGACGACTGAGCCTCTCGGAATGTAAGGGCCGCATGCCGAAACTCATTGGCTCTTCAAATGTGGGCGGCGAGGAGCCAGCCAGGACGCCATCGAGCGTGGTGTTGCCTAGTCCGCGCAGAGCAGTTCCGAGGAAGGCCTTATTGGGCAGCGACGAAGGAGGTGACTCGAGGCCGTTTCCGAGACGAGGGGGGACGGACGATGCGAATGGGCCATGGCGGGCGGCGTGAGAGATGCCTTGACTGTCAAAGGAACCGGGAAGTGGCGCATCCAAGACACTCAAGCCTCTGGTGTTGGGCGAAGCTCCGAAAGAGCCGAAGGTGCTGCTGGGATCTAGGTGCGAGGGCTGCAGATATGGGGTGAGATTGGGGAGATTGGGCGTTTCTTCCTGCTTCTGGTATTGCATCTCATGCGGTTGCTGTTGCTGTTGCTGTTGGTGCTGCTGCTGCTGCTGTTGCTGCGAGGCCAAATCGTTGGCTTGCATGGTGAGCAAGGACGGCGGGGCAGGGGCGTATTGCTGAGGCCCACGACGACCGTAGTTCATGGGCTGGCCACCGCGAGGAGGGCGATTGATGACTCGGCCGTCGGGCAGAATGTGGGCGAGCGCACACCCTTGGCCGAATCTGCAGCTACCCTGGCACGCAAACAGTCAGTCGAATGCCAGCGGAGCCATGTGCGTGGGCGGTACCTTTGCAAAGTATTTGCACGGCGCGTTCTGCGTCATAGGGTCCATGTCGTGGGAAAACTGGCAGGCCGCGCCCGCCTGGCAAGTGCCAAACGGATAGAACTTGCATGGCACATGCGACGTGTCTAAGTATCAGGGTCAGACACTGTACGGCATGCAGGCTTGCGGCGGGGCCTACTCTTTGCTTTGGGAGGGCTGCGAGCACCGGCGAAGGCGGCGGCCGAGTTGGGCTGGGGGAAGTCTCGTTGATACGAGGCGCTGCTCGAGCGCTTGTGAGGCGTCTTCTCTTCGGCGCTCATGGCCAGTGTTGGTGGTGGCGTGTGTGTGGAGACGAGGATGATCGGAGCGTCGCGGTCAAAGGTCGACGCAGAGAGGGGTGGACGAAGCGAATCCTAAAGGGGCCGTCGACTTGGAAACTGTCACACTGTATAACAGTTGGGTTGCGCCTATCTCGAGAATGCACATCTTCTGGTCGAATCTAAGAGTCCATGTAACGACTGCCTCTGCCTGTCACGTTCCCCTCCGATGACGGTGCATACCTGTCTTTTCTCCACTTTGCGGACAAGTCCCGCATCAGGTTTCGTGTTGCAGACCATCTGCCTGCTCCACATTGGCCTTGGAACGAGTTATGACCGCCTCGTTGTTGCTGGAACGTAACGGCGTCTACATCTGAGTTACGTCGTGAGGCAATGTCCGAGTTTTCATCAAGGAGAAGCTACGTCTTCTTCTTCATGCAGTCCGTCTCAATGGCTCAGGCTTTCACCCAGGCTACGCCAGAACTGTCGACCAATCGTCTCCATGAACTGCTCTGGCTCGAAGTTGGCTGCCTGCAAACCCAGTGCTCCCCTTCTTCTTATGGAGACTGAGGCGCCCAATTGCTGGAATCCGGCATCCAGCTCCGTTTGGTCGCACGACAGCTATAATATGCTTCCTCACCGCCACACGTGCAACTTACCGCACGAGCTCGACTTCACTTTTTGCTCCTCGCATGAGAAGCCATGTTGCTGTTGTGTGACAGACTGAGTCGCAATGCTACTTCAGGTCAATTTCGCGGCAGAAAAATCGCATCCGAGAGGACAGATGAGATTACCAGCTGCAGGAACCCTCTCGTGGAAGTACCATCACTTCCAAATTGCGATGGTTTGAGATTCCAGGGAGGCCAGTTAAAGGACGAACCGAATGGATTCTATCAAGGTAGGCGGTGCAGGAGCAATTATGAGTAAGTAAATCTCTCCGGAGCGTATCAAGGGCGCGCCTGGCTTGTTGATATGCATTGAGGCCTACTAAGTGCTGCCCGAAAAACTGGGAGGAGAGGTTACTCGGAGCGAACGGAGAGGTAGAGATGGAGATATGATGTTTAATTGGTCGTCATCTCACGAACAACGAGGTGCGGTTTAGTTTCATCACTGTGCACTTCCCTCGTTTATCTCTTTGCTCTCACCCACACCATTCATTCTTTCCCTTTCCCACCACTCCTAACTCAAGTCATTCATTTTTCATCCATTGACCTCGCCATGCGTCTTTTGAATGCCCTTGTGGCATTGGCCATTTCCAATACAGCTCTTGCCACCAGCCATTTCCAGCAGTAAGTTTGAACATCTGCGCATCTTCTTTGCCGCGCATATCCTGTGTGCACTTGCTGACATGTCATCAGCACAATCTGTTCTTGCCAGCCTGTCACCGTTACTGTCACTGTGTGCCCAGTTGAGACTCCTCTTGCTTCTGCAGTCAGTCTGACCACGAGCGCTTCATTCTCGACCATCACTAGCTTCTCCACCCTTACAAGCTATGTGACCATGACTCTTTCGCAGGTGACAGTTGAGCCTGTGGCCTCTTCTGTTGATTTGCTTCCAACCAGTACTGGCTACTACTACGTGGAGAGTGATGGTTCGACCAGTTGGATTGGCAATTCTCCCGCTAGCACTTACAGTTCCTACACTACCGAGACTGTCGAGATCACTGTCTTCCCTGTCATCAACCCCCAGGCTACGCTCACTCAGACAACAGTTGTTACCATCACGCCTCCCGCTGTGACCACTGTCGAATCTTCCATTGTAATTGTCAGCGAATCCGAGGAGACAATCACCTCGACCGTCACCTCAACTCTGATCAAGAGCGTCGTCTCGGTTGACACGGTCTATATCACTCCTAGCCAGACCAAGTCTCAGAGCATTCCTGCTGTTCTGACGAGCTCTCCCGTCGCCGGCGGTGAACAGGCATCACAGTCTCACCACGCCTTGACTGGTCTCACAACTTCCAATACAGTCACCGTTGAAGAATCGGCTTGCTCCATCAGCTATGTCGACGTGACGAGCGACATCACCTACACTATTTTTGCGACTTCCTCCTCCGGCCACAGTTCTGCAGCTGCGAATACCAGCAGCTTGAGCTCTCCCATTTCGGCTACAGCCATCTCGAACGTCACTATACACGGTTCTCACAGTGTCATTGCAACACCCACCAGTTCAATCTTGATGTCGTCCGTCTCGGTTGGGGCTGTTTCGCAGGAATCTGCCCCTTCGTTTGCCCTTGGTCACGGTTACAACGTCAGCTCGGTCTTGAGAAGCGCCACTGGATATGTTCCCTCGATGCCAGTCTCGGCAAGCTCATCGAGCACAGCCGCCACCCTCTCGCACGTTTCGTCGACCTTGACCAGAATTTACACCAATTCTTCAATGTCTGCAATGCCGACTCCGTCTGTTTGCGGCGAGCATGGTGACTTCACCTTGACTGTAAGTAAATTTCAAATTTCGCGATGCATAAGATGCTGACACATTGTTGTAGTGGGAAGACGAACCCAACTTTTTGCCGACTACGCCCATTGTGAACATCAGTGAAGCGCCACCCGTCTTCAACCCGTATCACCACATGTACTTCTCGGATGGATTTGTGTACGCACCGCCTCCAGCCGTTCCTTTTGCAGCTGTTTCGTCGCCTCGTCTTGTCATGTTCCTAGCCAATGGCACAGGTGGAGATGGTGCACACAGCAATGGTGGAGAGCTTCCAGGCGAGATTGGTGCCGGTATGCGCAGAACTTCGGACGCTTTCTGGTTCAATGCTTATAGCGCGTACCTCGGATGTGACAACAATGGCCCTCAGAACTGTACCCTCCAGATCACTGGCCTTGTGTACCAGACAGGCACCAAATCTGAGGTGGCGGCATACAACCAGAACGTCACACAGCCTCCATGCCTTGATACCAATCAGTGTCAGCTCACACAGGTGCAGTTTGCAAAGTCGATGAAGGGACTGAGTGGCATCCGCATCCAAGCTTTCGTCGGCAGTGAGCGTCGTTCATGGTTCATGGATAACCTGGCATTGGGTTGGTACAACAACACTTGCGAGGCCGGCTTGCTCAGAGGTAGAAGCAAGTAAGGTGGTGGTGGTAAATGATAGAGGCAGGCAGGACTTGGCTCTAAGGGAGTCGGCACGATGAGCAATGGAAATGTCACAATGGCAGCACGGACAAGATACATAGCAATTTCGGTATCAATGGAAATATGCAGTGTTTCTCTGAGAAGCAAGTGAAAGATACATGTATGTATTTTGATGATTGCCTGAAATGGAATGTTTCACGACATGTACTAATATGTATGCATTGGCTTGGCGCTGACATGGTGAACGGCGTCGACGTGGAGAATCAGGCCGAGAGTTTCTCTCTCACATCCATCGCAACTCGGAAGGCGCAACATCGACAAGACGCTCAAGACAAGAGCACATAAAACCACGCAATTACACGCTTTCCCCCAACCCTCAACAGCCGGCGACGACTCGTGTCATCATGAGTCAGCCGCAGCAGCAGCAGCAGTCGTTCCCTCCGGACATGATCCGTCCAGAGAGGATCGCTGGCATTCCCATGCTCTCGGCCGCCGACAAAGTCAAGTACACCGAAGGCCTTACCAAGCTCTGGAACGCGCTGGAAGGCAACCCGCGTGGAAGCGAGACATACAACAAGGCTATGCAGAAGATCAAGGAAGTATCCCGGAACATTATGGGCCAGATGGCCAGCTGGAAGGCCAGTCAGGGACAACAGCAACAACAGCGCCCGCAGTCGCAAGGGCAGCCACAGCTCCAGAACCAGCAGCAGCAGCAGCCCGTTGCACAACAGCAGCAGCAACCTCAACAATCTTCGCAGCAGCAACAACAACAGCCGCAGCAGCAGCAGCAGCAACAAGCGCAACAGCCCCAGCAACAACTACAACAACAACAGCAGCAGCAGCAACAACAAAACTCACAAATCCCACAAGCCGTGGGCACCTTCCCGCTCGGCCAACAAGCAAAAACCTTCCTCGGCGGGTTCAAGGTGTTTCCTCCTACGCGCATCTCGCCCAACACTCCCGAATACGAAAACTACAAGCGCGCAGTCATGTCGCAGCTCACTAGATTCGTCACAATGCAAGAGAGCAGTGTCGCCAGATACTCACAAATCAACGACAGAATCACCCAGCTCGAAGCCGCCGGCCAACCAGTCGCGCCCGAACTGACAGCTGCTCGAGACACGGCTAGAAACGGTATCCAAGAAGCAAAGCTCAAGGTCGAGGGTGTCCGGAACGAGAACGAGAAGAACCGTCTTATCTGGGCTGAGAAGCAAAAGGCTCCACAGAACAATATGCAGCAGCAGCAGCAGCAGCAGAATAACACTCAGCATCTGCCGCAGGTTGCTCCTACGCCTCCGCCGTACGCTCAACATGCCCAGGCCGGAAGTCCTCAGGTGCAAAATGCATACCAGCAACAGACAAACACGCCAATGCATCCTCAGCAGCAGCAGCCCATCGCTCGCCCGCAGAACCAGCACCCGTCCTATCAGTCCCCCGCTGCCCAAGGCCCTCCGCAGCCTCTGAGCCACAGAGACGCCATCAATCAAGCCCAGCGCACTTACTCGGAGCAACAAGGTCAAGTCACTCCGACTTCACAAGGCACCGCCGGCCAGCCCTTCAACCACGTCCAGAACACCGCCCCCAACATTGGCCAACCCAAGTTCCCCATCCCAAAGCAGTTGCCTAATCCAGGTCCCCCTACTCCTGTGGCTCTTGGCCCCGCTCGTCCCACCTTTGGCGGTCCTAGCAACGGCGCCTCGGGCATGATGGGTCAGCCTGCTGTGCAAAAGCCGCCTCACTTCATTCTGGAAGGCGAGGGCGACCGCGTGCTGAGCAAGAAGAAGCTGGACGAACTGGTCAGACAAGTCACCGGCGGCGGAGGAAGTGACGGCCTCACCCCTGACGTTGAAGAGGTAAGCTCATTCTTTTTCACTCGTAGACTCTCAACTCACTGACACGCCGCTCTTTCCAGGCCGTCCTCACTCTGGCCGACGATTTTGTCGACAGCGTCATCACCGCCGCATGCCGCCTGGCCAAGATCAGACCAAACTCCACGCTCGACATTCGCGACATACAGATTATCCTCGAGCGCAACTACAACATCCGCGTGCCTGGATACTCTCTCGACGAGGTCCGTACCGTCCGCAAGTTCCAGCCCGCGCCTGGATGGACGCAGAAGATGAATGCCGTCCAGGCTGCCAAAGTCATGGGCACGAATGATCCATAGGATTGTCTTTTTTTTTTTTGACGAGAATGATGGCAAAGCGAGTTTGACGGCAAGTTTTTTTTTTTTTTTTTGCTTGTATCCACCCTTCTCCATTCCTTCCGTTCTGGTTTTTTATTTTTTTTTCTCTTTATCTTCTTTTTTTTCTTTTCAAGAATCACAAGCGAGGCGTTTATGGAATGACGGGATGATTATCTTTTTTTTTCTTTTTTTTACAAAAAAACCTATGGTACAAATTGAAACAAGACATTTTGGGATTGAGCGGGAACGGGGTGCGCTCATTGACGTGTATTATATATTATTACTGCAATGCCAAAGAAATGAAATAATTAAGCACTTTTTTTCTTCTCGTAAACGATAAATGTCTTTTTCAATCTTTTTTTTTTTCTAGATTCTTTCAAATCTCCTGTCATTGTCACTAGGTTGTTTTGCATTCTTTTCTGAAGTCTGTCTAGTACTTGTCATTTTATACTAGTACTATACTCGCCTCGATCATCAATCGTGCTGTTAATTTGTTGTCAAAAGAAAAAAGAGAGAGAGAGTCGTTGTCTTTTGATCATGTCAGGGTCACCGGTACTATACAGGTTCAATGAATTTTTTCCTTTTCTCTTCTTTTTTTTTCTCCCTCCACCTTTCCTTTCCAATGTAGGTACACACACACACAACCATCGCTCCCCCCCCCCCCCCCCCCCGATCGTCTCACATCCAAAGACACAACTTGCCGCTCGCCGTGCCCGCCGCAATCCAGTCCCTTGTCTGATGAAACTGGGCCACCGCCGGCACAGCCGTGATGCCATGGCCGCCCAGTTGCGCGAGCTGCCGTCCGTCACCGCTGTACACGTCGACGAACCTGTTCATGTTGCCGATGACAAAGCGTTGGATGTTGTCCTGAGGCTGGAGTTGCCATTGCGCGCGCAGACTTATTGGTTGAATTAATTAGCGTGTATGGGAGGACGGGTAGAAAAAAGAGTGATCAGGACTTACATGGTTACCCATCTCCCCGTCTGGTTGTTGTGCGGTATCACAGTCTTTGGTCTCATTTGCTCCTCGCTCAATGCTTGCACACCCAGCTTATCCCATTTGCCTGCATCGCTGAAATCGTAGATCTTGATCGTGTCGTCGTAGCTGGATGTTGCCACTTGGCCCGCTGAATTGAATGCTGCGTGAGAGACACTGAGCCTGCTCTCATGCGAGCCCAATTCAACAGGTTCGTCTCCCTTGCCGTCGCGCAACATGCGCAGATCCCAGATGCGTAGATAGCGGTCCAGACTCGCGGTTGCGAAAATGTGAGGGTGCGCGGGGTGCAGACTAAAGCCTCCAATCTTCTTCTCGGAAAGCGCAAAAACATCGGTACCTGAAGAAGCGGCACGAATGTCGTGACGGCCAAAGTTTCCGTTGAGCGTAGTAAAGAAGAGGGTGTTTGCGTCTTGTTGGGACATTTCGACTCCGGAAAGGGGCTCGTCGTCGTCTTTGTCTGCGGGGGCGTAGACTTCGACTGCCATGCCCTTTGCAAGGTCGAGTTTGCGGATGGAGCTGTCGTAGCTGGCCGAGTAGAGGGCATTTGGGTCATGCGGACTAAACTGGAAGGCCGAGATTGTGCGAGTGTGGATTTTGAGTGTTGTGACCGAGGGCTCGACGTCTTCTTCATCAGACTCGTCATCGTCTTCGGTTTTTATGTTGGGGGAGGGTTGCTGGGAGGCGTCAAAGAGACCTAGACTGCCTAGTTTGTCGCCTGCAAAGACAAGGGCTTTGTCGGTGGTCGGATGGAAAGCCAGGGAGTAGATGCGTTCAGGGGTGATTTTTATCCTGCTGGGCTCAAAGCCTTGCCAAAGCTCGAGATTGCTCATGCGCTCTCTGAGCTCCCTCAACTCATCATCCGTCGTTTCTTTTACATCTTGGGCACTGAATGTTCGTTCTCCTGGATTGGCGGGCCCGACGATTCGCAGGAAATTGCCACTTTGATCCCAGTCTTTGCCTGCCACCACGACATCGGAGAAGCGCAGGTCAGCAGAGACGCGCTGTCGTTTTGCGCGTTCGGCCTGAGCGAGCAATTGGGCCTCGTCTTCTGCTTTTTGGCGAGCGACTTCGCTGTCGGCGACGATGCCTTTGAGACGACTCGAAGTTCTTCGCGGCTGGACTTCTTCCTTGACGGTTTGTACGGGGGCTCTTTTCCTTTTTGCGGATGCTGACACGGAGGGGCGTGAAGGCTTCTTGGGCGCGATGCCGGCGGATGCGGCTTCTAGTTGCAATTGACGCAGCAGGGCCTGGTTTTTGGCGATGTTTTCCTGCCGTTGCAGTTCATAGTCGCTGACTTCTGCTGTGGATTTTCTCGGCATGGCGGGATGGATGGTCGAATATCAATAATCAATGTGTCTGAATGAATGTATATACATGTGGGCTGTCGCGGAAGACGCGCTCTCGCGTCAAAAAAATGACGTGGTGCATTCCAAAATAAGGCAATTACCTAAATATATTCTCGTATGCAAGAACAATGGGAAATTCAAAAATGCCCATCGAGGAACATTTGGGAAGGAACAAAGAGTCTTGATTCTTGCAAATGTCGTTATTTCAGTCCACCCAAGCTCTTCAACGGGGGTTGAGACTGCCCTTTTTGTACCAGACACGCACACTGCGCCGCTACTACAATGCGCTGCAAGAGTTGGCCATGGAGGAGCAGCCAAAGGCCAGCTCCACTTCGCCGCCGCCATCCAAAACAAGCTCAACCCATCGCTCTTTCCCTCATGAAGAAGAATACGTTCCCTTCGAGAATACCACCGAAGCTCAAGCCCCGATAATACCCATCTCGCAAGCCATCACTTTGACGGGCGCAGAGCGAACTGCCTTTGCTCAACTCGAATCTCTGGCTGCTACCAAGGATGCCAATGGCAAATCTGCTCCCAAAAACAAGAGAAAACCAGCTTCTGATGCCCTTGCAAGTCTGGATGACGTGCTGAACGAGGCCATCATGGCTGTGGCCATGGACGAGACCACCACAGACGCAAAGAAAGTAGCTTCTGCCACCAGGAAGGAAAGACGAGCAGCCGCACGAAAGCCCGCCCACGTCACTCCCCCATTAGACGCTCAAGCCCCGAAGCCGCCTGTACAAGCAGAACCATATCTCATGTCTGATGAGGAGTTTTTAAGCGCGCTGTCTACAGTCCCAGACGACCTCGCCATCTGGAAACTCCTCGAATCCGAAGTATTCAACCCCATCGCCGCCTTAAACCTCGATGCCACTGCCACCACATCACCAGAACCAACAAAACACTCCGCAGGCCCTTTCTTCATCTCCAACCATCACCGCGCCCTGATGAGAAACGCCCCGAAACGCCTATATGTAGCCGCATCAACCCTCCGCCGCGAGTTCCCCTCCTCCGCCATCCTCCTCTCTGTCTTACCTCGCCTCCACTCCCTAGGCCCTTCCGCCTACGCTCTTGCCGCAACACCCAACCTCTACAACCAACTCCTCGCCTTCCAATTCTCAAAATACACCGATCTGGACGCTTGCAACGACCTGCTCACCGAAATGGAAACACACGTCATCGAGCCCAACAACGTCACCCTCAGAGTCGTCGATCACATTCTTGACTTCGGGCAAATGGTGAAAGCGGGGCAGTTGGGCCCGGCGTTGGAACAGATCTGGGGGACTGAAAAGTTCAGGAGGAGTGGTGCGGCGTTGGAGAGGTGGAGGGACAGGCTAGAGGAGATGGTTCTGGCGCAGGAGGTCAGGGCTGCTAGGAGGAGCAGGAGAATTCTTGATGGCGATGATGATGGTGGGAACAATGATGCGGCGGCGGTGGCGGTTGCTCCAGATGGTTCTTCTGTTCCTCCTTCTACCGAACCTAAGCTTTTCCGCTATATAGAGACTGACGGTGACAGGGGTATCAAGAACGAGGAGGCCGTCTCTGAAGCTGATTCTGCGCTTCCAATGGAGCGAACGCGTCGGCTTCGTCCGCTAAGAGTTGTCCGGTACATAGAGTTCGAATGAGGAGGACAGGGAGAGGGGAGGAAGAGAAACAAACAAAAAAATAACAGAAAAGGAAAATATATATATATATATACATATATGAGCTGAGTTTAACCATGATGATAATCCAAAATCTTGATGTGTTGTGTGTGCTTTGAATCCAAAAGAGCGAAAAGAAAAAAAAATATCGTAGATGGAAAAAAGTAAAAGGAGAGAAAAAGAAAAGAACACCCCCCCAACCGTCGTTTCCATCTTTATATAGTGAGTATCATTTCAAGTCGTACAAACAAAAGAAACACACAAAACAATCGAAACTTTCATCCAAAGAAGCAAAAAAAAAAACACAGCAGAATGTCATCCGCAAAAACACAGCAGAATGTCATCCAAAGGTTTCCTGCTTAGCCCTGTATACCTAAGGGACCCCCCCCCCCTCCACAAAGAAAAAAAAAGATATTCCCTCAAACCTCACCCCACCCGCCAAACACACCGTCGCCACTGCGAGCAGCACCACCGCCACTGCCAACGCTAACCACACTGCCGACCCCGCTATTGCTGCCAGGAAAATCCCAGTAGCAGCGCGACGAAGAAATTCCAGAGACGCGCGTGCGCTTGGCAGCGCTCTGGCTCTCGGCAGTGCCGCAGCTGTTGGCGCTCGTGCTCTGCGTGGTGGTGGCGGCAGTGCGTCGGAGCAACAGTGCATGCAGCAGCACGCTTTCGCGGCGGCGGGTCATGGCTGCGGCGGCAGAGACGGAGGCGGCGTGCGACACGAGCGGGTGGTGGCGGTGTATGAGGTCGGCGCGGCGGCGGGACTCGGGGCTTGTGCCTAGTGCTGAGGCTGTAATTGCTGCAGTGTTGTTCTCGCGGGAGGGAGAGGCCCAGTCGGGAGGAAGCACGCTTTGCGAAGGGGTGGTGGGTTCCTGGGGAGTGGGAGAGGGCGGGCGGGAAGAGAAGCGGTTGCGTAGGTAACGGAAGACGATGCCGACGTCAAGATCGCGCTCCCAGTACTCGGTATCGGCCCGGTCTCTGTCGTGCGAGGGCGAGGGTTGATCTTGGGAGATGCCCCAGGGTGAGACGTTTGCTTCTGCGGCAGAAGGAGAAAGAGGAGGGTTTGCAAAGGTAGGGGCGAACAGCGGAGGAGGCAGGTTGACGTCAGTGTTAGTGGTGGGCAGCGTGGTGGATGAGGAAGGAACTCGTGGGGGCCTTGTTTGCGTAGATGGTTGGTCTTGATTGGTGTTATAAGTGCTAAAGGCGTGATCTCGCTGCTCGCTCTCGGCAAGCTTGTGAGCAAGCATGCCAAGCTCTTTTGCGATGCGGTTCAAGAGCCGAGTCTCCCAACCAGAATCATGATGAGCCGAAACGGCCAGAGGAGACGCCTGAGCAGCCGGCGCTAGTTCTTCGCCAAAAATGACCGACAAGGTGGAATCGTCAAGACCCATCAGATCCTCAATGACCCTGCGAGTGATGCGTTGCCAGAAAGACTCGCTCTCGGATTCCTGGTTCAAGGCGGGAGCAGACGCCGTGCGCGAGGCCATGGACAGTCTTCGCCGTCTCCTTCGTGTTTCCTTTTCGATATCTTCCAAGACAGCTCGACTCTGTTCCAGGCGCCATTTCTCAATCCGCAGTGTCCTGTCCTCTAGTTTGTTGTGGTCCTGTTGGTCTAGCGCATCGAAATGTCGCTGCACACTGATACTGCTGCGTCTTCGCTGAGCGCGCCGGCGGTTGGGATTGTATCTCTCAAACTGCCATAGATGTTCCTGCACATTGCTGTTGTCGTTCTGGTATAGTGCGGGGAAGGAGCCCAGACCATCGTGGTTGGGCAAGACGGCACCTCCACTCTGGTCAAGAGAGAAGGGCGGCTGAAAGGCATGAAGACCGTCATCGAGGCTGTCCAACTCTTCGCCGTCTTCATCGTCAAGGTCGGTGCCCTGACATGTCAAGTCCCCATCTGCGCTTGTATCCTGTTGTTCATCCGAGCGGTCCACTGTGCCTAGCGACCCAAAGGCCGGCACCTCTTGTTGTAAGTGCGATGTTTGAGATGTGTACGATGTCAACGACGACCCGCGATCGAGTTGGGGTGAGAAGAGAACCCATTCTTGCGACTCATCCACACGGGCCTGTTGAGTGGCGTCTTGGGCCGCGATGGACTGTGGGATGGACACTGGCCGCTGGACCCGTCGTCGCTGCTGCAGCGGCTGTCGGAATGCCATCCTTGACCAAAGTGTCTCGTGTGTGGTCTTAGGGCTCCTAAGCAGGAAATGGAGAGTGCAACACAGGCTAGTCTGGGAGTGTGAGAAGGTCGGTAAGTACCTCCCGTGTTGATGTTTGAGGGTATGAGTTTGTACTTCTTGATCGGCCGTCGACCTGAACGTGCATGAATGGAGGAAACAATCGGCTGTCTGTCATTTGCAGGTCATATCATTAATCATCGGCAGGATGGCGAAAAAAAATGAGCATATATCTCATCAAGTCAAGAGTCGACATCAAGCACCTAGTCACGACTCCTTGTCGCTGCATGGTACTGTACCATTCCCATCCCGTGATTACATCGTGATGCATATAAAGTTTATTGGCATTCGAGATAAGATAGACCGGTTCGTTATCGCCCGCCCCGCCATACACCGCCATGGTGTCGCATGAAAACAAAAACCTGAAACTCCCGCGTCATGAACTCATATCTTACCTACTGTATCTCCGGCCTCGATGCATCGATTCCGTCTACTGCAATCTATTGACCTCCTTCCTAGATCTATCCAAACGATTGTTGTCTTATAGCACTTCCTCCGCCGTCATCGCCCAACGTCGTCCCTGGTAGTGAATTTAAACCTCGTCGCATACTAGCCGCATCACTCAAGCCAGTGTTTGATCCATAGCATAGATAAATCTTTTGCGTTGGCACACCTTTTGCGCTAAGGTCATAATAAACGCTGGTCCAAAATTTGACTCAAACCCAATAATGGTATAGTCTCCCAAGCCCGCTGACGTTACTGCACGCGGATCGCACCTGAGGTAGGATCTTGAACACCCCAATGGTGCATCTGAAGGGGTTGAGACCCAGCTCCACAGGGGCGAACGGCGTTCTAGTACGTGGAAGATCTGAATTTTCGAGATGTGTAGTTGTACACGTATGCGTGGTGATTCAAATTTGGATCCCAGAGCGGCCCTCGGTCAGTCTCGTCGTGCAAGAGACCCCATGGCAAGACGATAACGGGATGTCAAGACCCGGTGTTTCGATAGAGGGGATGTGTTGTTTTTCTTATATCTGCGTGTGTAGCCTGTGGCACTGTAGTACTACTAGGTCGTTTTGCCGATTTTTCCACAGCATGTGAAAGATCACTTCTACGCATACCCCCGGTGCGACCGAAATGTTATACTTTGCCTTATCTTGACGATTTAAAGGTTATTCGACGTGGTCCGTATTTAGAATTCAGTGAATTCTTATTCCAAAGGTTTTTTTTGTATAATAATTTTTAATTATGAGGACGAAGAAGTGAACCCAGGACAGCAAAACAACTTAATAAACAATCCTCCATAAAACAGATTGCACTCCATTTACAAGATGTCTCCACTCTCTAGTAATCACAAATGAGCCGAATAGAATACTGAAACAATTTTAATTATTCTTGATACGATATAATTTAGGCACGAGGTCATCTTGTATAAGTTTTTCAACACCTCTACGTTTCATACGGGGGTAGTGTTTTACGCAAGATTTGTTGTGGCATATGTACCGGGTCTATGTCAAAGTTAGGATTATCGGAGCACGTTGCATGTCCGCAGCAGAAATCAACGCAGGCTGAGGAAAAATATCGGCAAACTACCAGGTAGACTACAGTGCCACAGCATTACCCACTCGACTCTCACTATTCAAGACTCCGCCCGCACTTCTCCTCCAATGCCAAATGGCGGTGATCAGCATGCATGCTAGGAGACCTGAAGAGGCTCATGTTCTCCTTCTGCAAGGGAGGTCCGCACTGGTATCCACAAGAAAGTCAAGCACCACGTGTACAACACCACAACTTTCACTCCAGAAACGCCGTAGCTCCCCCATGTGGGCTTGGCTCAACTTCAGAAGCCATTGGGGTGACAAGATCTACCCCAGGAGCGATCCGCGGCAGTACCAGGTCTTGGGACAATACCATTATGTTAGTGGTCCATTTGGACCAAGGATGTAAGAACCAAGACGCAACAAGAGGGGTTGGCCCAACGCGAAGAGATGAGAGAACCTATTGAGCTAGTGTGATACACAGTCGTACGGAGAGAGAGTATATTGTGAGATGGTATGTCGAGTGCAGTAGCAGACGAGATGCAGGATGATAATGTAGGGCTGGACGCCGAGGGGGGGTGAGAGCCGGCGTCGTGTAGAGATAGGGAGGGGCGGTAGGACGTCTAGTGGGCGGGGTGGGTAGTATGCGCTTGATCACGATGGGGGAGGCATGCGAGGGGGGGGGGGGGGGGGGGGGGTGGGGGGGGGGGGGGGGGGGGGGAGGGGGGGGCGGTGGGGGGGGGGGGGGGGGGGGGGGGGTTGGTGGGGGCGGGGGTGGGTGGGGGGTTGGTAGGGGGAGGGGGGTGGTGGGGGGGGGGGTAAGTGACATAGGGTGCAGGAGTTGTGTGAGATGCAGGAGGGGGGGGGGGTGGGGGGGGGTGGTGGGGGGTAAGGGGGGGAGGGTGGGCGGGGGGGGCGGTGGTGGGGAGTGTGGGGGGGGGGGGGGGTGGGGGCCAATGTTAATGTGTGGAAATTGATGTCATGCGGGCCGGTACAGATGTCGTGTTGTGTAGTGTAGGTGGAGGGCATTACCGGGAGTCTTCAGGTTTTTGTTTTCATGCGAACACCTAAAGGCGTGTATGGCGGTGCGGGTACAGCTAACGAACCTGAGATTGTCGTAAATTGACTTATGCACTATCCAGAAATAGAGCTCAAAAACTTTAAAGATGCATTTCAGGCGAGATAGGATGTTAAACACGGGGATTGGGAATGGTTAGCTCGTACCAATAGGGCAGCGACAAGGAGTCGTGGACTAGGTGCATGAGTCGACATGACGTCATTGAAGAGAAAAATGCTCTATTATATCGTGTGGGTCTCAAGTTCGCAGTGAAGGCAGTAAAGTGTATATTTTAGTTGGGGACGATGCATCCCTGAGCTTTAGTAGGATTCGTCGGATTGGTTTGCTGTTCCATATGGCAGTGGCATCACGTACCAATGACTACGGCCTTTATATCAACAAGGTAAACACTTTTCCCACCTCATCAAACATCACCAGCGATTTCAACAATGATCTCCGCTATACACCACCTTCCCGAGACTTAGCTTTGTTGCACTCTCCCATTTTCCTTGCTTATGAGCCCTAATACCACACACACAGACACCTTTGGTCAAGGAAATGCATTCCGACAGCCCGCTGCAGCGCAGGCGACGATACGGTTTACCCAGTCGCCAGTGTCCATACCCACAGTCAATCCGGACTGGCCAAGACTGTGGTCCCACTTCACAGGCCCAGTGGTAAGAGTCGCAAGAATTGGTTCTCTTCTGCACCCCCAACTCAGATCGCCGGTCGTG
>JAGFJS020000080.1:0-13279 GCA_017580825.2 Aureobasidium zeae
GGGCTATAGAATCTAGTCTTAGTCTAAGTTCTAGTTCTAAGATTATAGATTCTAGTCTTAAGAAAAGGAAAAGAGGAAGACCTAAGAAGGTTTAAACTAGAGGAAGACCTAGAAAAGAATATAACTAGAAAGAGTAAATAGGATTAGATAGATTTATATATTATTTATATTACTTATCTTTATACTACTTTTCTCTCTTTATTTAGATTAAATAACTTATTAGTTTTAGCTTTAGAAGGTTAGATTAAGAAAAAGAATATAGAATAAATAGTATTAATAAAGAAGTTCTATAAGTAAGAAGTTTACTTTACTACTAATCTTTACCTAATATTATCTCTATATCTAGACTTTATATATACTATCTACTACTTTAATAAAGTTCTTATATATGCTAGGAATACTAGAAAATGTATAGATTAGCTAGTATAAATATACTACCCTACTTAATAATAGATAAGTAGTACTATAAAACTTTACCGTTTTGCGGAGACCTCTATAAAGCGATTGCATCCTGCGAGGCCTATAGATCGGAAGAAGGTCCCTGTCCATTTTCAAGATTGATACCAGCAAATGTCCGGCTGGAACAGCAGAATGGAGAAATTCGAGGATGCTAGCTAGGAAGTTGTGTTTCTCGATCCCTGATAACGCATGGCGCAACTCTGAACACGAGTGCATATTCTTACACCATATTCCTGCTGCAATGAACGTTGAGTAGTTATACCTATGAAGAATGACTACCTAAACGTCGGTTTCGTTGCTGCCCCAGTCAAAGGCAATCCTTAAGAAAATGATGGGTCTGGAAAGATTCAGCCAGCTTTGGCAACATAACAGAAACATTATAGGACGCCAGGGCTAGTGACTACACGATAGCATTGGACACCTCTAGTAGGATGTAACATAGAGAAGCCATAAACTACATACTTGACTCCTAGGCCCTATATACTAGCGAGGGTTAAACATATGGTTTATAGGCAGAGATAACGGCACCATTGAAGGAGGGATCAGGGAGCAGGTTCTCCCGATAGCCCGTTGCATCTTCCCCTTGTTGTTCAACAAGCATGTACCGCAACTTTAGCCCACTACCTTTCGAAACTCTCGGCATTATCGCCAGGCCCCGTCCCAGCATAGCCCTTCAATTTGTCGCACGGCACATTCAGCCTTTCGATGAACGCGAGATCCATTCGGTAACCCGAAGCTTCAAGAATGGCTTCTTCCGGGTAAAATGGTGGCCTTACAGCCACGGAGCCCTGCACGGGAACCGGAGCGTATTTGCCCTGGGTCACGCTAGTGTTGTACAAGGAAATGAAGTTATCACACTTATCACCGACTGATGAGAATATAGGTTGATTGGTGATGTTGACAAAGCTGGAAATATTCGTTAGTCATTATTGCATATGCCAGGACAGTATGGTGGACTCACAGTTTGAAAGGATATGGCTGGCTCATAACGGCATGGAACTTGCCGCCGATATCCACCTGGCCGTTTCCAATGCCCGTGCCTTCTAGAAAGGTGTTGCCTTGACCGTCGTTCGCGTAAGCGTCGCAAGCAGGCTTAAAAGTGCCCGGATACACCCCGCCCCCCAGGCTGGCGCCTGCGAGAGCGACGAGATTGGGACTGATTAGCAGAGACACAGTATAGCGAAATGATGAAAAGCCATCACCTAGCCGGTCAACGAATGGAAGACGGAGACCCGATCGCTAGGGGCGTCTGATTAGTACAATCGCTACTCTGACACAAAGAACGTTGGACTCTCGAACCTGGAAGTCTCCGACCTTGATGATCGGTCCTAATCCAACATCATGATCGAGTAGTCCCTCGTACTCAGCTGGGTACATGTCCTTAGGGAATCCGGGAATCAATTCCTCGTAAGCCTTGCGCAAAATGCCGTACTGGGCAGGAATCAGGGCCCTGGCAACCGAGTACGGGATCGGCACGATAGCAAATGTGCCATTAATAGTACCCGTAGTATCTTTAGGGTAGATGGTCTCGATGGGGTTGGGCTGTGAGTCCGAGTGACAAAGCGCTGGTGCAATTGCAGCGAGAGCAGCATTGTTGGCACGTGCAGCTCCGACGCTGGCGGCAAAAATTGCGCGGAACAATAGGAGACGCATATCGTTGCGAAGAGTTTTGATGCTACAAGGAAGAAAAGAATAGGTGCGGAAACGAAAGCTGGTGTGTCGAGTACAAGTGTACAAATAAAGGGAAGTTCATGAGGAAGGAGGCGAAGACATAGTCATTTAAACTTCAATGAGTTACGCTTGACCGAAACTACTAAAGTGCATCCTATGCAATGGAGGTTTCAGGCCGTTAAAGTTAAGCTCGAGGAGGTGTAACAGAGTAGGCTCCAAGCTAAGGTGGCCAAAAGTACATCGATTCTCGATCGAACTGATCGAGTTCGGGCCTACAACCAATATAAGCTCGAGTTGGTGTATCTAAGCCACCCCTGTAATTATATGAGCCAAAATTTCTGGTGTTTCGACGCGTCGTTTCCTGATCATCAACACCACAAAATCACCAATTCATTAACGATCATGGCATCCAATGAACAACGCATTCAAATGGCCATCGATGCATGGTTCTCGATCCAGAATCCAGAAGATCGATCATCAATTCGTACATACGCTGCCGAATACAACGTCAACCGATCGACACTCGCCCGACGCCTTAACGGGGGCCAAACACGCGTTCAATCTTATAAACACCGGCAACGACTCACTGTTATACAAGAGCAATGGCTTAGATAATGGATACAAGAGATAGATGAGCGTGGATACCCCCCCTTACACGTACGCGCACGAGAAATGGCCACTTAAATCTGTATGACCAATAGAGATACCTAACCACTAAATGGCTTAATTAATTCATGCGACGTAACCTATCTGCTCGTGTAGTAATTAGTAGGGTTATTAGGAATTGTTTAGTAAAAGTTTAAATACCTAGATAATACGCCATTTCATCGGGGCATCTGCTATGCAAGACACACGACGAAGGGGCGACGATCCATCAAGATAATGGTCTACGAGCTCACTGTCTTAGGCTTCCTGATAAAGCTGTCTCGATGATAGGCTTGAGAGAAAGTTGAAAACGTAGAGAATTCGCGAGATGCTGTGCGAGCCAGTCCTATATTGAGGAACGATGCGTGAAGTCGATATTTCTCAGTACTTATTGCTCTATGCTATACTGCCACTTAGTCCACATACCGAAACACCTACTTCCGGTTTTTCATGAATCACAAGCGGTATAGTACGACTGTTGCGATTCCTTTGGGGAATAGCCGTAGCATTTGCAGCGAGAAACGTACTAGGAGCAGTGCCGACAGCGGAGGCATATACTCTTATAAGATGTGGGCCGAAAGTGCCTCCGATCTCTCTAAAAATTGGCCTACAGCATGCCAGCGAAACAGCCGTGATTCCAAGACCGGATTCGACAATGCTAAGCACGATCATTGTTGCGGAAGTTTCGTAATAGGTAGGGCGGTAGGAAGGATCAAATTGCTCAGGCCAAATTCGGATCTTGTGAGTAAAGATTAATCTCGCAAGAGCGGCAATTGATCCGCAACAAGCTAGCATCAAAAGTGCGGAAGCGGAGATCCTTGCTGCTCGCGATAGCTGGGATTTGTATAACGCGAAAATCGGTAGGAGGGCGTATATCCAATCTGAACCGGTGGCTAGGATCCCATGGAGGTAGAGGACGGCGTTCCAAGCCTTGTTAGGCATGCAACGGCCATATTGATATTTTTCGGCTAGATTCATCGGGGTACCGCATTGGAAGATAGCAAGGCCTATTCCTACTGTCGATGCACCGCAATAGATGAAGGCGACTACAAGAATGAATTTTTGTTGCCATACTTGTAGGAGAAATTTGCGGAAGAAGATTGTAAGAGAGATTTTGAAAAAGATTGTAGTGACCATGAAGGTAAGTTCTCCCGCTAGTATGATCTGTGGTGCTTGTTAGGATGGAGTTGTAGGCGATTCAATTATATATAATACTTGCAGTCAACACCTGTGATGGCGCATTACCTATAAAGACCGGGTTTCGTTTTTCTACCATGGCGAGTGTAATGGCTAGAATGCAAAAGATA
Organism: Aureobasidium zeae; assembly: GCA_017580825.2. Lineage (NCBI taxonomy): Eukaryota > Fungi > Ascomycota > Dothideomycetes > Dothideales > Saccotheciaceae > Aureobasidium > Aureobasidium zeae. Next base: position 4,083 of record JAGFJS020000080.1, read on the forward strand.
ATGAAGCAGAACAATGCAGGGAGAATTGTCCAGTCGTCCTAAGGTGATGAACTATAAATAAAATGGCTGATTTGACTAGCTTGCTCGAGTACTTACTGCTTGAAGGCCATTTGACAGAATTCTTAATTTGACCCAGAGTCTTATTGCGACGGATACACATGCTAAGACAAGAAAAATAATGGAAACAAGAGTGATGGCTTCATGAGGGACATCTAGAGAAAGCATATTATGAAAGTTAGTAAACAAAGAAGGGAGCATAAGCTTTGAAGTGCGAGTAATCAACTATATATATAACCTTTGTGATATCATGCTAGGTTCTTTTGATGAACTCAGCCAAACGGTTTCTGGACGTGTACCGACTTTATTGCCAAGAAAGGATGTGAATAGTGATAAGAGTCGATCGATGCTTTAGACGTTGTTTTGAACGTTACAAAATAGGATTTGAGGCTCCAAGGATACGGCCCTGGTGGACTTCTAGCTTGTCAACAATAACGCCTTCGGGTAATCATGCATCCTTACATGGTGCATGTAGTTATCAATGATTGAGGATTCCTACTTGCAGATGGCCGAAATCTTGTGATCGGTGGTGGTAGCGAGGGAAATAGCGGTTGACCTCAGGTGGCAACAGAGGGGGGAGGTAAAACGGCGGGAACAGCTAGAACGGCGGGAACGGCGGGGACGCAGATAGATGTCGAGGAGAGATCGTATAATGCTGAGACCGGAGCAGAAAGATAAACAGAAGCAGAAATGCCCGAGATGGTGCAGTAAAGAGATGACGAGATGGTGATGGGTTTAGTAGTAGCCCGCCTAGAGTAACATCGTATCAGGGTTGCTTCATTTTATAAGACCTCAATCGAGTCTACTACTTCAGGACTAGACGAATTCTCGTTCAGTGAGAGCGTGCCATTAGTAGATAGATTAAAAGAGGCATGAACTTGTTGCACACGTACATCGAGTCTGGAAGAGTGATGTCTTCCTGCCATGATTCTAAGGCAATGGTTTCAGTTCTCGATGCGCTCACTGTTCAAGACGGAAGGTTTGATATCAACACATAACACAACGAAGGGTTCACGCCGTTACATCTAGCCGATGTCGAGTTCGAAGTATGGGTGCTACGACTTCCGAAAGCTAATGCCGACCCTTTAGCTCTCACTTTCGATCGACGCAGTGGGTATGACAAAGCAACACGGTTGTTTACTTGCTCCAAATGACTGCTGCCCATTCGATCAAGTATGTTGACATGCAAGGTGAAACGCCGCTTAAGATGCTTGCACGTCTGATATAGTCGAGTCCGTACATCTCTTGCTTAGGGTAGGCGCAAATGTCGGTAGTCAAGTCGGTAGCAGTGTTACGAATAATAAAACTGCATGACACGCATACCCGGACATGGCCTAAGGTCAACGCTTACCGCATTCGATGGATACTGACGTGTGGGATTCGAGAGATCGTCTTCAGCTGTAAGAGTCGCGGCGCTCTATACGTTGCTACACCCCTTCCTATTACATTAGCGTCCTAGGCCAAGGTTTTGCGAGGGTGACTTTATACGCACTAAATGGATCCTAAACGTGCTGTTCAGCGGTGGTGCGAATCCGAGAGTGGAAGGCATTTGCCTGCATACTACATCTAGCCGTGTTCTACGTACGGGGTTTTCTACGTCCGGGCTTAACAGCTCTAGTGAATTTTTTTCGTGGAGGTCAATAATGCTTTCCAAGGTCTTCTTGAAGCCGAAGATCGTAGAAAGCCAGAGCTCCACTCCAACATCTACGCCGTGCTGCTCTAGTCTAGGCGCAATGCGCACCATTCCAGAACGGTGGTCTAAAAGATATAGGCTGGCAAGCACCGCGCGAACAGATCATCCTCTCGCCATAGTCCTAGCTTACGAATCAGTCCTAGAGATCTCGGCCGTGCCATCGACGAACGACGAAACAACGGCATGATAGACATTGAGTTTGTCTGCAAGCTTATCGAACAGCATCTTGTTTAGGCCATGTTCGAACTTGTTTCAGGGAAGGGGTTTGATCCATTGGAGGGAGATCCGCAAGGCAGGAGTGATCCGGATGTTGTAGCGGGAAGACGGGCATTCTTAAGAGTATTGGCACGAAGTAGATAACTCGTCATGAACAAGCTCCTTCATAACACAAAGTATGAATATGATATGTGGAGATCTTGGTAGCAAGGGTATGATGGAAGAAAATCATGCAATGGAAAGAAAGTGGACACGACGAACAATTGATATTCTTAGAATACCAAGACAGACCCATATCAGTGAATAGGGATGGAAGAAAAGTGAGCTTTTGTCTTGCCCTTCATGTTTGAACAAGTTTAGCCACGGTCAACACATGTTATCGGTTGGTATGTTTTGAGTGTGGCAGTGCTGCCGCAGTATTAGTATTCTGTGCAATGCACCTTTGCAACAGCTGGCTGTGAGGTGACCTGAATCCTCAGGTGCTTTTGTGGTTTGTCGAGTGCATCCCACGTGTAAATATCATAGTACCTGCATTACTAGACTCCATCCCTGCTCTACATCAAAGCCATGTAGGTAAAATAGCAAACTATGCCTGCTGTAGAAGGTCCGAAGGCCATTGAGCAGGCCAAGACTTGCCAAGATGCTTGTTATCGTGTTCTATGCCGCTCTATCAATAATCAGATACGATTACGGCCCAATTGTTTTCAGCACATCTGACAAAGAGTTTTACATCTGTGGGGAGTATCGCAAGACATGTTTTTGATGTCTTTTATGCAATTGGATCTTCCTACTTAGATCGACGAAGATTGACAGATGGACGTCCTATACCATGTGCATTGAACATAATAACTCTGCTCGGAGCTCTGGCATGACGACGAAGATATAAGAGCTACAGCTTCAGCCATGCCTCGCTCTTGACCTTGGCCTCTTTGACCCTCGCTGCAGCTGCTCCGTGGGATGGCAACGTCAACTTTAATAGTCCCTCGTTACAGCACCGAGACTTGGGCCTGTTGTCGAGATTCCTACCGCGCGCCCCGACGCGCGATTTTGTCTTTTAGCCGGCGTCGCGTACTGGCTAGCTAAATCGCTGCTCACGCCGCCCGTCGTCCTCCTTAGGGGGGCTGGTAATAAAGAGGTAGCAAAGCCGCAGGAGACGCGTACGCGCCGTGGTATGGACGGCGCGTCGGTATAGAATGCGCCGGCTTATAGCGACGCGAGCTTCGGAAACGGTAATTAGAGGGCTCAGGGGAAGTCTTAAGCTTCGGCTTTATTATTATATAGGACTCCAGCGGGCGGACGCCTTGGAAAATTCAGCATCGGCATCTTAGCCACAATCACAGTCACGAATAATAATGAGACGTTTCGAATGAGATGGAGTTACGAGAAGCATAAGTACCTGACCCGGCTGACCGTCGATTTTCAAAACTTAGGCCACTGCTAAGCTCGGACGAATAATTAAAGTATAAGTTGTCGGCCGTTGTACGGATAGTATACTTGTATAAAGATATATCCCCGCCTATGTGTAAATCTTACTCATCTCCTCATCTCACTTCTCTATCGCCATTCTCTTATCGCCATTCTTCTTGAATCCTAAACCTCAAACCCTGAGATATGAAGCTCTTCTATCTATCCGTCATTCTGCTAGGCACATATCTTCCTAGTATGGCCGTTGCACGCTGTTGGTACGGCAATAGCGGGAAAGGGTTCCATACCACTTCACAATGTATAGCTCAAGGCGCGCGTTGTGAATCTCCGAACACACCATGTCCTGTTGCAGGATCGAAGGCATACCTCCTCCCTAGCAGTTTCTTCGCCCCATGCGGAAGCGATTACGGTTGTGACTTCTACGTATGTGTTTCTTATTCCTCTTTACCTTGGTACATCTACTAAATCGCTCTTTCTAACTCTAGTATAAATGTTGCATTTAATATCACGGCGTCAAAAGACAAATGCTAAGTCGGCCTACGAGAGTGAACAGAGTTAGCGTCGGGTGTTTTGCGCGCATAGGTGGAAGATATTGATATAGAGGGCAGGCGGACACGATGCGGAGTTTGTAATGTTCTCAAGATCCTGTTATAATGAAATTATTTATTATCACAATGGACCGGTCTCCTAGGACACCATCGGTATTACAAAACAAAAACACAGCGACACATAATAATCATTTTTAAAAGAGACAGTGCTAGATATGTGAAGCATGAGATCTGGCATATCCGCATGACCTGTATCAGATGGTGGCGAGAAACACTTAGCAAGCGACTCTTAGATGTTCAATCATGTCGTTCAGTCCCTGCATATATAGGAACCCGAAGTGTAAGATAAGAACACTAAGCCGCCGATATAGCTTCTTAGTAGGATCGGCGGAAGTGTCGAAGCAGGGTAAGACTGCAATGTTGATATTGCTAGTCTATAGGGTTACATGGCCATTATCGGATCTTCGGCATCCGGAAAAACTACGTTGCTTGACGTTCTTGCTGGACGCACAGTTACTGCGGCCTCTCAGACCGAAGAAAATATACGTGTCAACCGCACTTGAGTCTCAAAGTCAAACTTCCGGAAGCTGTCCTCGTTTGTTGCACAAGGAGACGTAGTAGGCTCAACGAGAGTAGGTGAGACTCCTTAGCTCCGATCTCTGCGCTCTACTGAAGTGGAACTCAGCTACAAGGCAGCACCTCGAGTGGTTTCGATCCCCCCCTCGGGGAGGCAGCAGCGATTGTATCATACGGTGCTATGTAGTCATTTCGCGTGAAAGGCATACGCCTCAAGAATCGCATACAGTATTGAAATGATCAGTCAATTGACCCTACTTTTGAGGATACTGACTTCCAATTCTCAGACCGAGGTCTTTTCCAAATACTGCTAGCTCTCTACACGACGGTCGCCGCGTTGTGAAACGTCGGCGAGCTTAAGATGAACATCATCTCGTGCGTTGACGACGACGTATGTTTCTATAAATTCGATTTTGAGGAAGGTATCACGCTCGTTGGCGCTGGCCGTCTCCGCCAGCTTTTTGCCCGGCGTCGGCCGCTCCGCTGGCTGCCCACCTGTTAGGAGGCAGCGATCCTCGACGTTGTGCTCGGAGGCCATCGATGCCTTAGTCCTGTAGGTGGTGCGTTTGTCGTGCGCCCTTAACAGGTCGTTACGTTTGGCCGTGTCAGACACTTCTCTTCGCTGGATGCCTCGGCAGCAGTTGGCGAAGTGCGGCAGTTCATGGCTCTTGCATGACTATGGAGCAAAGCGAGAGTGCTCAAGTCCGAAGGGTTGTTCAACTGGACAGTGCGGTGCAGTGTAGACTAACGGCACAGCTGGCGCGTTCAGGAAAGAAAGACGGGACTCATAAATAATAGATATGACGGGGGGGGGGGGGGGGCAAGCTGCAGGACTCTTCGCAGTTTACTGACCTAACGTGGCCCTCGTGTGAACCGACAGTTAGAGTGGCGGCAGGAGATGAGGCAGGGGCAGGGAATCAAGACCGCCATCAGTATCCGGTTTTACTAATATCCCGGCAGCAGACGAATCACAAAGGGCGATGCAAACGAGGCGAGGTTTTGTAGTATATCTATGGACGTATATGATCACCAGAGCAAGATTTTTGGGGAGAGAATCATAGCCGGCAAGCTCTCTGAATGTTACTGGTGATCTGGCATGATATCCGCTGATATATGCACCGAGAGCGGAGACACACCTGGAGAAACGGTCAAGTGTCGAATAGGCCGATGAGAATATCCAGCAATTCCTCTTCGCCTTGAACAGTGAGCTTGGAAAGATTGGAGCTCAAGGTCTCCTTGGTCTCTGTGCGTATCCATGCAACAGATCCAAGGGTCGAGCAAACATCAACCTTGATTCCGTTAGAGTGAGTCAAAGGGAAGATGGAATTTCAATGGCACTTGCAAGATTAACAATCTTATAGGCGTCAAGTGGAGCAAGGTTTCGTGAAGCAGCTTGGTTCTTCTCGGAGGAGCTCTTGAATGACTTCCGCTAATGCCTTTGTGTCCGGGACGAAGATGGGAGTCATGATCATGGAGGAGAACACCGTTCAATTGGAGGCTAGAGTCGATAATGCATGATTGAATGCCTAGCACCGAGGGTGCCGAAGGTGGCGCAGAATGTTTAATTCAATGCATCAGACGCTACCGTGGCGTTGAAAATGAGAGATTGGATGTTTTAAAGTCTAATAATATAATATTCGGATTTGTCAAGTACAGGGTGGCCATAGCTGGGAGCAATCGATGGCTGCCACGCTCATGTTCATTGTGAATGCAAATACCGGTCATAGTCTCTTTGGTTGATTAACTGCACTTGTTTCCGTTGATATTGTGACATGTAACATGCCATTTTCGCCTATACAGACGAAGCTTGCTAGCCAATCTTTGCTACACGCTCTTACATACTGCATAGTGCCGCGATAAAGGTTTCCGCACGTCGTAGGGCTAACCTCTGTATTTCTACCATACGAATCAATTGAACGGCCTGTGCTACATCGCCATGACCTTCCCGTTAGGTTAGATCCAAGCTCCACGTGACCGTGGCCAAAATCTTACACCTCTTTAATTTGGTGTCATCCTCGTAGCGTATTCTTATAGAGCGACGCGATCATACATCCATACCGCTGTAGGTGTTTCGAAGAGCGCGATTGACGATATAATCAAACAAGCGCCTATACGACCGTAACGCCTACCTGTTTAGACGTATCGCCGCCTCCTCTAAGAATCGCTCTTCCGAATCTTGAAGGTCACGGCTAAGCGATACTTAAAAGAGTATGTGTAGTGGATATCAGACTTGCCTAGTGTCAATTTCATCTCAATTGGATCTAATATGATTGGTATAGGGTCAATTGTACAGATGAGTTTTCCGTAGAGCATAGAGGCGGAAAAGGGACCATGTTGGTTTGGCGATATACGAGCCACGCCTCTAGTAACGGTAACGTACACATGCGAATCAAATCGAAGGATAAACATGTCATGTTGTAGCGAGCTATCACATGATGAAATTCCAGATCCAATATCATGCAACGAGGCATAAACCCTGAAAGACAAAGGTATACCGCAAAGTCATATATCTAAGCTCTTTAGTTTGGATAGCCTTGTAACTGTACGTAAAAGAGATGTTTTAGCAGGATAATGCTCCTTTCTGTATAGCAGATAACGCTAAAGCTTTTCTAAAGGAAGAAAGGCTTCAATTATTGAATGGCTAATGGCCTTGTGCACCCGCTTCTGACATGATCAGGAACCCTTAGGCTTCCTTCGTCCTGGTGGTTTAGGCATTGATCTCTCTTCTTAGTTTGGCGTTCTAGCAGATTGTCTAACATGCCTTCGTCGCATATGAGTTCGATACAAGACGTGGTATTACAGGTACCTTGTCAAGGTTCGAGAGAATCTGTGGCCTTCTGCGCCTGATCAGCCTGGCGTAAAAGAGCTTGATATGCAGGATAATAATCCGTCTTAAGCCAAGAAATGAGCTTAATCCAGAGTTTGAGAAGGATGAAGATGCTAGCCGTGTTTTCTGTGCCAGCACTCGATGCGGGCGTCGACTGTGCAAACGGGCGTATAACGTTGACGGCACCATCGAGCTGTTTCCAAGCAACATAAAGTTTCCAAGAATGGTTTGTGACGGTCCACGCCACGACTGGTGGTAGTGGGAGGTCAAGATCGCCCCCAGTATTGCGCAGGTAGTCCAAGTGGGTGAGCATGGCTGTCTGCCATACCATGAGCTGTAGCTGAGCTTCTTCCTCACTACCATCGAGACGCTTTACCTCGAGACCGCATAGCAGAGGTACCGTCGCCGTGTAAGCGTCTGTCATAGGAGAGAGGAACAACTGTTCCGGGTCGGCGTCAACGTGAAGACCCACTTCCGTGTCAACAGCAACAGCAAAGTCGGTCCTCTTATCCACAGAACGCAGACCACCGCCATCATGCTTACGTATTTGCGGCAGGAAGGCAGAGTCCACGGCCTGCGACTGAACATTGTTAATCTCTAAGGCGAAATCCGGATGGGCATCGCTAGCAACTTTAAGGGCAAGCCGTAAGACGAGCTGCACCACGTCACACCATGCGTGCTCGTCCTTGTGTCTGCGAAAGCATTTGTTGGCTTGATACTGAATATCTCGCACTTGGGCCCAGACGGCTTTGGTGCCAAGCTGCGAGTCGGACGAAAAGGCAGAGTCAGGTGTCTGCCGCGCGACTCTTGAATCGTGGGCTTCAAAAAGGCTGCGAACCGACTCTGGGATGGCGCACCCAGCGTCCTGAACCAGCATATCGACCAAACCGTCTACGGCCGCCGGCGGCTGTCCTGTGGCTGAGTTGGATGCGGACGCGAGATCCAGCCTTACAGGAGGGAATCCTGTCTCCATAGCGCGGATAGAGACGCGCACAGGGCTTTGCGAGCGCGACCGCGACCTGCTCAATAGTGTCGAGGGCGGCGTTGGCTGCAGTCCTAGTCGGTTAGCAAAGGGCGACTGCGATTGCAACTGACTGCTGTTTCTCCCCCTTCCTGCTTGTCGATTGCGGTCTGCCATAGCAATCTGCGTCGCGGCTTCCCCTTGCGAGAGTCGGCGGCGTTGTTGGCTTCGTTGCCGCTCTTGCTCCCTAACGCTAGAAAGGTCTGCTTGACGTTTTCGCTTCCGTCCTCGCAGCAGATCAAAGCTCGAATCTGCCCCGCTACTGGATGACGAGTAATTTGCTGACATTGATCGATGTGTTTTGCCTTGTCTGCAAGCAACCCGTTCGCGCTCCAAGATTGTTTTGTTTTGGCTGAGTTAATCAATTTCCCCACTTACCCCACAAGTCCTTGCATGCCGCAAAGATTGTTATATGAACCAACCTCTTCGGTAACAAGACAAGTATGAGCCATCGAATCATGACTTTTGCCTTAGTTCAGCTGACAGAAATGTGAGTCGCTGTTCGTAGAAGTGGAGGTAAAGTTAAGTGACAGATTGGAACGAGCAAGCGTGACGGACGAGGATGCAAGCTCGAAGTCGCATTCAGTGCCTGTCTAACGAAAGAGGGAGTCTAATCACGATGATTATCATACCAAGCCGCAAAGCTCGATACAAAAGACTGAATAATAAATTGCAACACAGTTTTGACTTGATATAGCATGACCATTATTGCGACTGCAATCCGAAAGATCATAGGTACGTCCTCTAGTTTCCGCAGAATTGCCTACAGCCTTGCCAATCAACTCTTGCAGACCAGTTCCACTCGCTTAAAGACATTCAGTGGTATGGTCCCGC
>JAGFJS020000081.1:0-12743 GCA_017580825.2 Aureobasidium zeae
ACACGGGCGTGACGGCATCTTTGTGCTCAGGCTGAAGACGATTCCCTGCAGACACGTGTTTGACAGCGACACACCCGCATCTGTGAGTAAACGTGTTTTCTTGAATCTGTTTCCGAGACTTATATCATAAAGCTTGGCTTGAAGAGCGGCGATACGCTTTACTTTGCCCAAATGGAAGTCCCGTCTTTCGCCATGGACATGACGATGGAGTTTGATACTTGTTCAGTGTAATGCCATTAGAACGAGGAACGCTCAAAGGTGTCCAAAGTACGACTATGATTGAGAACGAGCGGTTTTGCAGGCGTATGAGCCATTCACTGGGCAAATTCAAAACATGATCGGATAAAAATATCAAGAGGACAAGCGACGCGGCACCTCACATGTTTCACCGAGCAATGTTCGAGTCCTCAAACCATCACCCATAGTACTCGAAATAGAAGTTTTCTTGTCCAATCTCAGAATGATGCTGCCGCAAGACACAAAACGAAAAAACACTTTACCCTGCTGCTGCAAGATCTTAAAAACACGCGGAGTTCGCATGAAAACCAGTACCTTCCATGCATCATTCCGGAAGTATGTCCAACAAAAAAAAAGAAGAAAAGAAAAACCCCCACACAAAACCAAGTACAATCACCGAAACATACCTCGATATACTGCAAAGAAAATTAAATACTGCTCGATCGGCGCCGAAAATATCGACTCTGACCGCCTCAGCTCAAGTCCAAAAGACAGAATCCGCTCCCTAATCATCGACAATTGTCCCATTAACTGCAACAAAGCCAAATTAGCGCAAGTAAAAATTTCTCGGAATGGCAAAGGGATAACAGTGCAGAGAGTTCAATAAAAAACTCTTTTTTGGATGCAGGTGTATTTTCCGCCCGACTGCTCAGCGTGAGCCTCTTACGTTGATTGTTGAGTACTACGACGAAAGGCTCATGGTGACGTCGAAGAATTTGGCGGTCCTGTAGTATGGGAAGCGGTATTTGTGCCATTCTATTACACGACAAAAGGGTAAAGAGCTAAGAACATTATGGAGCTTGTTGATCGGAAATTCGGTCGAGGCATAAACATGTGTGGAAGAGGAGCTGCAGATCGGACGAGAGCTACAAAGATGCCATGCATCGGGAGAGACTTGAAAGAAAATGTGCTCAAAAGGTGACAATCATGGCTGTACCGACGAAAGTTAGCACGAGACAAGCAACAGCGTGTGCATTAATTCTTCACCGGGGATCCAATGAAGCGTCCTCGACGTGTATCGAGCAGCTGGAATCCTCATAGCGCTCCGGGTCGCAAATAAGAGCATGATATATTCCAGTGGAAGATTTCCTCAAATATTCAACTCATTAAGCACTCAAACTTACTAGCCCAATTCGCTCACTATAACAGTAGTCTGCATCCTTCTTTTCTTTCTTCTCTTTCGTTTTTTCCCTCTTCGTCCACTATTGCTCTCGGCACCATGGAGAAGATGCTCACTGAGAGAAGAAACCAGGATACGACAAAGAAGCTACTCGCGCGGCCAGATCATAATATCAGTTTTAACCACCTACCCACTGAACTGAGACTCAAAATTTTCTCTTACCTGGCCAACGACTATGCTGCACTGTTCTCAGCAATCCAAGTGAGCCGAGGATGGTATTCGTGCTGTCTCGAAATCCTATGGCGACAGATCGATGTTCATGCCTTGACAAGAGAGTCTCTGTCACCCAGGCGGCGACAATACTTTGCGAACGCCGTCGAGTCGTTCAACGAGAATCTCTGCAGAAACCAGCTGAATCTGCTAAAAGGTCTCAAATTCCCACGGCTCAAAAGCATACACTACGTGGCCGACACAGCTTCGCAGTATCTTATTGTGCCTCATGCTCGCATCATTGCACAATGTCAACTCCAGGAATTGCATCTCCTGCAGGGCAAAATCTCGAGGACAGTGCTGCAGCTTTTCGAGACACGTTGCCCAAGGCTACAACGGCTCACCTTGGGTACTAGCGTGAATGTCGACGCACAGTCTCTTGCCGGGTTCCTGGAATCTTTGCGGTTTCTGCGCAGACTGAGGTTTCAAAGTCAACTAGACGTCGTACTACTTGGGGATACATTCGACTTGCTGTCAGAAGATTTTGCTCTGCGCCTTGAGATCCTCAGCTTCCAGACTCTGAAAGGACGGTTGGATGCAGACTCTGTGCACAATCTGATTGTCCGATGCGCCAACCTTCAAGAATTCCACTACATCGATCTCGATACAAACAGAGCGCAGATTCTTGGAAAGACGGTCGCTCACCTTCCGGCAGTGACCGACCTGGTAGGGGTAGAAGTGATAAGCACGAAAATCCGCCATATCATGCACAAGAGTTTTGAGCAATTGCGGTTGTGGGGATCCACGAAGATGATCGAGGGAGTTCTCCTTTATAGTATGGATTCACTGACCCTGCTGGATGTGCGGGTGAGTGATAAGTGGCAAACCAACGGAATACTCGGCCGTTTTACGCAGCTGAAGACACTCCGTGTGGTTTTCCACCAAAGATTGCATGACAAGGACTTGTGGGAACTCCGAGGCCTGTCAAATGTGCAAAAGCTTACCCTGGGCGCTTACTCCTCGGGGGGTTTCCCGGTGATGCTCTGGTTGAATGACAGATTCTTTGACGCGTGGATTCAGAACTTCCCGGCACTGATAAGTCTCGAACTCGGTTGGTTTTCTCAAACACTTGGTCTTGAATCAGTCAGATCCATCGCGCGTCACTGCCCCAAAATCCGGGATTGCAAAATCGTGTGGTGTGGGTCTTTGGCCGGATGGGACACCCTCGGGGAAGGATCGTTTCCACTCCTGGAGAACTTGTCTGTTGGATGTCTGGCGGAAGGACACGGACACCACCAATTCCAGAGGAGACAATACACCATCCATCATCCCCAAGGGAGTGGGCAAGTGGCCAGAATTTACGCCGAGATTATCAAGGGCGTAGCTCCAAAGCTTCAGCGGTTCCGTGCATCGTGTAGGTCGGTATTTGCATTCAGATTGGAGCGAATGCTAGGGTGGGATAGACGAGGTCCATTCCATCCACATTGCTTGAGTGATGCAGGATAGTTCTGAAACGTCTGGAGCTGAGAAAAACACAAAGCGAGACACAGCGCTGGGGGATGTTTTGATGTTACAAAGAGGTACAAGGGACAGAAATACTGTATGTACGCGCAAATAAAATCTCCGTTTCAGAAATGGAAGTCCATGGTTGAGAGGTTTCTAAGCTCGAGTCGGCACCCGTATGATTTTTGTAGATTGAAAGCGCTCTCCTTGTAATGTAGCAACATAACAAAATTCATATAACAGTCTCGATCATATCCGTGAGGACACAGCACTTGCAAGCGTTGGCAACAATGTCGATTGAAGTAGCCTTGGCAGTGCAAAGACGTTGCCTACGTATCATCATAGTTACCTCCTACATTACACTCTTCCCGACGCGCCATGCCCTGTCATTCTGCACTGCACTGCATGCCAATCAACGTCGTCGTCCGACTGCGATCTGCACGTCAACACGCCTCTTAATCCAGGTCGAGGCTCAAGTAACTACAGGGGTCGGTTTGCTTGTGTTGCACAACATGAGAGCCATCGGAGGGCAGGGACGGACGGCTGAGCGCAGGGACTTATGGCCTGATTACAGGGAAAGAAAATCGACAGGTTCTTGCCTCAACTTGGAGGGACTCGAAAGGACTGGAGAGTAGTTAAAGGCAGGCTTTTGTGATGCCCTCCGGCCCCAGTCGAAGGGTGCTACACAAAGAATCGTTGAGCGGCTTCATGGTGAAAATCTGCTGCAGACTTGTTTGAGAAGCCTCTCCATGCATGAACTACTTCAAGACCGGGAGAGTATCCGTATCTCGGATATCGCTGACTCTAGTGGTCATGTTTGATCGCATCAGTCTCTGGAAATGGATCTCACAGTATTTCTCCTTGGCCTGCTCACGGAGACTGCTCTATCGAGCTTTCTGACCAAGAATCTGTCAGTCAGGCTAGCGCGCTGCACAACGCAAAGTTTGTGCTACCGTTATACAGTCCGAACTTCGTCGCATGAACGCCCACGCGGAGCGTTCACCTTGACATTGACAGGCTTGTCGTACCGTCCGTCCAGTAGTCCTGAAACGTTCTACACGATACACAGTTGCAACCACATGAAAATTCCCCGGTTCGTCCGGCAATTCGACAAAACGCGGCCCGGCTCATACTCAGGGCGAAACAACAGCAGTGAAATAATGTGCTCGGTCATACCATCGCACCCCTCAATTTCTGGACTCGATTCTTCTGTTACATTTGCCGGACGTGGAATCGACAGAGGTACATGAGAATGATGCACAAGGGGTGCTGTCCCATCCTTGCTGCTCATCCGGGATATATGTTTTGCTCCCTTCGACATCGTTGGTTGATTGCTGCACAACATATATTACGATGCAGGAGCAGGATCATGATCTGCGTCGGATAGCAATCGCCTTGAGTTGCCCTTTCCCAGCGTTTATATCTTGCACTCCCAAGTTTGATCGCTCCCCAGTCGTTTTCTAACAGCCTCAATCCCCCAGCCTACAAGATTGCAACGAGGATTTCTTTGGATCCCTCGAGGGTAACCAGGCTTCTCTTGGCAAGCGAGTGCGACGTGTTTTGGTCAAATTGATGGGGTTGAGGTGGAGAAATATGTGGCGTGTGTCCAAAGTCGCATTATCGGAAATGTGCATATGCAAGTTCCGTGGCCGTCATGGCAGCTTGCAGTCCAACCTAGTGTCCTGCTGCAAGGACGGCATAAAAACGTATAGGTAACATATCGTACACGCAGCATATATCAAGACTTCAGCATCCCGGGCCCTGGATGTCTTTGTTAATAGCTGCCCCCCCTTTTTTTTTGGTGAATCTGAGGCAACGACTTGGACGCCTATTTCCAGCCTCGAACATTCGGCAATCTGCCAAACGACTAGTATCACCCGATATACTGTTCTGCAACAGCAATAGCAGCATTCTACTTGGCTACCAGGCACAGAAATTCGGCAACATCTTGATCCCTCTGGAGACAAGATTTCTTTCAGGCAATAATCGGTGTGCAAACGGAGCGACTTGACAAGCAGGGAAAATAAAGGAAGCGTTGACTGGCCATGCAAAGTGAGTGAGACATACAGCCCACTTGGACGCAATCAACCGGAGAGCCGGCATACGACGTGCAGACCGACTTGAATGAAACTCTTCTTTCGTATCAAGAAGACCAGCAAAAGATCAGTGCAGCGCAAAGCTCAACACGGGCAATCTAGGAAGAAGGGTACCTGGGAGGTTAGCAAAGAAAAAGAGTCAAGGGCAGAGCAGTGGATTGGCCGAGAATGACGACTGCTGCTTGCCCGTCATGGTCAGAGGAGGCTGTCTTTGATATACACTGCAAGCTTCCCTTAGACTTGATAAGGTGTCGAGCACTCGCAGATACTCACCGCCCATCGCCTCCTCGTCTGAACACTCAGCCAAGTTACTTGAACTCAGTCCAACACTCTTTCGTACTGAGTCCAGTATCATCGCTCAGCTCCACCCAAAACGACCATCCTGCTTCCGTCATGGCACAAGAAAGCAGGTCTGGATTGATCAAAGTATCATCGCTTCTCAACCCTCCACCATCCCCGAATATCCTCCCCCCTTCTCGTCTTTGAGCCCTCCTCTCACGCCAGCACCAACCAGTCAAGCTTCGTCGACCACATGCAGCCCTCGTCCTCAGCATGCCCGCCCAGGCGGCATCCCTTTGACAGGTCTTCGGCAGAAGATTGCCAAAGATGCGCCCGTGTTCAATCGCAACCCAGCTCGAGGTCCAATCAACTACGCTCCCTTCGAGGTGAATGAAAAGTGTGCCTTTACCAGCAGGAAGGAAAGACAAGAGTTGGCCGAGCAACACCGCCGCTTCCGCATCTTTCCTGCTGGCGGTGAGCAAGGCTTGATTCGTGACTATGTCCGTCACATTCCCTACAACAGTGAGAAGAAGGCCTTTTCCGACAAGACTGGCCGTGAGGCGTTTGAGCGTGAGTATCTTTGGTTGAGTCTCTAGCCTCTCTAACACGGTCGTAGTCTTCCAGTACACCTTCTGCTTGCCCAGTGAACCAACCAAGTCTTACACGGTCATGTGGGACTATCAGATCGGCCTCGTACGCATCACGCCCTTCTTCAAAGCATGCAACTACCCCAAGACACAGCCCAACAAGGTACTCAGCATCAACGCTGGTCTCCGCGAACTCTCGTTCAGCATCACCGGGGGCGCGATTGCAGCACAAGGTTACTGGATGCCTTATGCATGTGCCCGTGCCGTATGTGTAACATTCTGCTGGCACCTCCGCTGGGCACTCACACCAATCTTTGGACCAAGCTTTGCCAAAGATTGTCTGCCACCCAATGACCCCGGCTTTGCGCGCTTCGTCATCAGTCCGGACGTTGTGAGAGCGTGTGCAAGAGAGGCCGAGGGATGGCGCGTTGGTGTTTGATGCTGTCGAGGGTGGTCAATTGGCCATTGTCGCCTCCAATTCGGCAGGTGCCGGCCATCCTCTTGGTACTATTCCTCGATCGGCGCCCTTGCTACGTTCGAGACCTACACGTCCTCGAATCGATACTGCTCATCTTGGTGGCTCATTCCGCAGCGAGGATGAGTACGAAGGCAGCGCTGCGATTGTTTCTGATAGCCCTGTCCCTCCCCGCCGTAGGATTCCAGACTCGCCTTCTGTCTCTCCCAAGACGCTCACTTCTCCAATGATTCCCAAGTGGACTGCAGTCAACACCACTCCTGTCATGGCAGCTGCTGATGGCGCTTGCATGCCTGTTGCTCAGATCAGCTATAGTGTACAGCTGCCTACAGAGGTTTCGGCTCAGACTCTACTCGCGACTCTTACTTCGGTCTCGGCCGCACCTGAGATGGCGTCAGAATCGGGCGGTCTGCGTAGGAAGCGCCGTCGTTCTTCGGTTCTTGTTTCGACTCCCGTGGGCGTAGCATCACCCGATGCCTCGACCATCACGTCTCCTGCGTATTCTTCGGACGGAGACCCTTCTTACGTTGTCTCTTCTAGTGATAGGGAAGATGACAGTGAGGTTGAGGATGCTGCTGGTCACGAGGGTGGTAACAACAACAAGAACAGGCATTCGAGACGGTCGAGCAAGAAGAGAAGAGTCGAGGGCCCTGGGTTTGGTCGCTTCAGGGCCAGAGAAGTCAATGCTGCGAGAATGCTGTTGGCACTGAACCGCGACGATGCTGCCTTGGGTGGCGGGAGCAACAACGGCACGAACATGTCGGAGAAGTGAATGTTTCTGCAATTACTCACAGCTCTTCAGGAAGGTTTCTTTTCCTGGAAAATCTCTCTCTTTCTTTTTGTAGTTACTTATTCTTACTGGGCGAACAAAACGGGTACAAAACTGACGGCATAACGAACTTACTATTAGCATGACTTGTAACGAACCTTTTTCTTTCTACTATTCAAGCAAAAATGCAATATAGATGGCGGAATCCGTCTTGCAGCGATATCCTTGTCTTTGAAATAGAGAATCAGATTGCATGTATGATAGATAATTGTGCTCTTGTACGTGTATTTGGTAGCTGCTGTCTAGGTATTGCGGCGGGCTCAAATGGGCAGCTCGTGATTGGCGGGCGACAAGCGGATGCGGTCATAACCCGAGTTCTTGGCGCTTTGTGAGCAAGAAACGCCATCGTTCTTTCTGATCAAACAACCTACTATTATCATCAATAATTCGACTCTTTTCTCCTGCAGCCACATTCTGGACCCCAGTTGCTTACGGAAACAACCCCTTCACTCCACACCCGCACTTTGGCCATCTAATCATGTCGCTGCCCCGTGCCTCACGATCGGCGTCAACAGCCATATTCCGCTTCGCCGCCAACGCCAACATCAACTCGACATGCCCCCAATGCCTGCGCTCCTCACGGCTGTCCCCGTCGCTGCAAACGACAGCCGCCCATCAACGGAGGCTTCAAACCGCTACTGCGTACCGTCCCTATACCCTCGATATGCCCACGCCATCATCGCCGCGGAACGCCGCCGTGCCGGAACCTTCGACCGCGAGTTGTCGTCCGTTGCCTGAGACGGGTGCGTGGGCGTCGAAGCCTTTGCCCGCCGCGGAGGAGGATCACGACACGCGAGTCGCGGAGACGGAGACGCAAAAGCCGACGCCGGCAAATGCCAACACCAGCACAAGCGCCGCCGCCGCCTCGGCATCAGACTCAGACTCAGCCTCAGCGACCACAAGCACGCCGCCGCCCAAACCGCAACGGAAAAGCAAGCTGCGTCCCCGCAAAGCGGCCATCACACTGTCGCCGGCTGCCGTGTCGCACCTGCACGCCCTGCTGCAGCAGCCAGAGGCAAAGCTTGTGCGCGTGGGCGTGCGCAACAGGGGTTGCTCGGGCCTGGCGTACCATCTGGAATACGTGGATAAAGCCGGGGCGTTTGACGAGACGGTCGAGCAGGATGGTGTCAAGGTGCTGATTGATTCCAAGGCGCTGTTTAGCATTATTGGGAGCGAGATGGATTGGTTGAGCGATAAGTTGAACGAGAGGTTTATTTTCAAGAACCCGAATATCAGTGAGTTTTTTTTTTTTTTTTTTTTTTTTTCTTTTTTTCTTCGTCACTGCTTGAAAGAGGGTTTGTTGGCTGACTTTTTGATGCTTTTAGCCGAACAATGTGGTTGTGGAGAGTCGTTCAGTATCTCATAATCAATCACGCCATGTCTTTTCTCTTTCTTCTGGGATCGTCGTCGGCTCATCTCATTCTTGCAACGCTCGACATTCGAATAACACCGACATTGCTGTAATGTCCTTTTGTTGTTTTTTTCGACATTTTTTCTGCATCATGAGTTTTAGCGTCTGTCTGTTTCTTCTATTCTCATTTCATTCAACTCGCGGCTCTTCTCTTGCTGGTTGTCTGGCATTAACGCCTTAAATGGTAATACTTCGTTTGAGGCAAGCACATTATCATTATCCCTTTCTGAAACATAGATATAGAAATGTTTTCCTCTTGAATGCCCTTTTTCATGATTACTGGATTTGACAATATAGTCTTTCTGTGTGGTGGCTGTATACAACAAAGAGTGCACCCTAGCTCTCTTTTTCACACTACTGCTGTCCCGAAGGCACCTCATAAGGCCCGTAGCCCGGTCTCGGGAACCGCGGAGACCCATCATCATTCCACCCAAACTTCTGGGTCCTGATACTCCTAGCACTCCACCCGTTGGTAGGATCCCTCATGCCGTGATAAACAATCCAATCCTCAGTGCCATCAGGGGATTTTGTGAAACTCGCATGGCCGACCCCATAAGCTTCGGCGGCAGGGTTCTGGTAAAAGACGCAGCCGTCGTTGTTTTTGCGCCAGTCGGACGGGTTCATGGGGTCAGTGCCAACGAGCTCGAGCTGGCCGAGACAGTAGTTCCTATTGTCGCTGCGGGCGGCCGAGTAGATGAGGAACGTCTGGTTTGTGCGGGGGTTGGTGAGTTGCTGGGGGCCTTCGTTGGAGCTCAAGCGCTCGTTGGAGGGACGGCCGTACGGCGTCTTCTCCCACGGGTTCGAGGGCACCGAGATGATTTGGCGTTGCGCGAAGGTGCTCGCGACGGTCCAGGGGTCGCTCAGCTTGGTGATGCAGAGGTTGGAGGGCCAGGCGTCGTAGGCCTTGTACCAGCAACTGTAGATGTGATATAGGCCTGACGAGTGGGTGAAGTAGGTGCCGTCGATGGCGAATTGGTCGTATGTGTTCAGCTGCGCTTTGAGGGTGTAGTTGCTGGCCCAGGGGTCCGAGCCCGAGGATTCCAACACGTACATGCGGTGGTTCACGGCGGGACAGTTGAACGGGCACAGCATGTCCTTTTCCGGGGCGGCGTGTCGTAATTGGGGTCCGCGGTGAAAATAACATACCACTTGTTATCGATGAGATGCAGTTCAGGGGCCCACAGATCCGTCGAGTAATCCGTTCCTGGCGGTGGCTCAAAGGCCAGTTTTGCATCAGCGTGCTCCCACGAGGTGAGGGACTGTGAACGCAGAATGGTGATGTTGGATGTGGTCGTGTAGGTCATGTAGTAATAACTCTCATGCTGAATGACCCAGGGATCAGCAGCGCCGAGGATAGGGAAAATGGGGTTTGTGTATGTTTGAGAGGAGGTGTTGTCGCTGCCCATGAAGTCTTGGGCGGGCACGAGGGGTGGCAAGCAGGCCAGCACGCCGAATGCGGCGATGGAGAACAGCATGATGCACGAGGTGAGGAGGAGGAGAGGGGACATGAGGCCGGTCTTATAGTGCTACCTACAGTATGTACTATGTATTTTCACTGCATGCGTATATTATGCACAGAGGGTCGAACATTCATGTCTCTGGTACTGTATCCCCCGCAATCAATACAGTAGTCTCCTCCCCGCAGTAACTTACAGTATAGTGGGAAGGCGCGATGGTCGTGTTCCGAGAGTTTAGCCGCCGACTTTTTTGGGCAACTGCTTCTCGTCTGCTTTCAGCAACACACAATTAGACTGAAATGAACAACGACCAGTTCCGGAAGCTGCTCAACACGCCGGCGCGGCAGGATGGCGCGAGTAATGGCAACAGCAGCAGTGCGCGACCATCGACGCTCGGGTCCAAACGCTCTTCCTTCATGCCCATGACACCGCGGTCAGTAAAAGGAGGAGGAAGCAACGACTTTGCGCGCCAACTCGCCGAACGCAATGCCGCCAACTCGGCCTCGACCGGCAACAAGTTCAAGAACAGCGCCGCACCGCGAGGATCAAAACTGGCACAAGGCTTCACAGACCGCACCCAGTCGCGCTATGACGACGAAGCCGACGACAAGGCCGCGCGCATCCGGGCCCTCGAAGATCAAGTCAAGCTCGGCCAACTGGACGCCCTCACCTTTGAAGCCCTGCGCGACCAAATCACCGGCGGAGACGCGAGCGCCACGCATCTGGTCAAAGGACTCGACCGCAAACTTCTCGAGCGAGTCAGAAGAGGCGAAGACGGCTTGTCAGGAGAGAACAAACAAACAGACGAGCATGTGGAAGACGAGTTTGCGGCATTCGAAGCAAAAGAGGTGGCGCGCGTGCAAAGGGAACACACCAAGAAGAAGGGAGAAATGGCCGCTCCGGCCCCTCCTGTCGCCGGCGCAAAGAGAAGCAGAGACCAGATTTTGGCTGAACTCAAGGCGCAGAGGAAGGCCGCAAATGACGCCAAACTGGCTGCAAGGCCAGAGTTGGGCGATAAATTCCGTCCTGTGGGAGCGTCTCCGGCTGCTGCTGCTTCTTCTCCACAAATCCAGGTCGATTCAAAGGGCCGTGAGGTCCTCATTACTGTTGACGAGCATGGAAATGTCAAGAAGAAGGTCAGGAAGGTCCAACCGCCTGTTGAAGAGCCGAATACCATCCAAAATCCCCACAAGTTCCTTGACGAAGGAGTCACCGTGCCTGCGCCTAAACCTATTGAAACACCTGTCCAAGGGCAGAATGAAGATTCCGACCATGACATCTTTGAAGGAATCGGCGATTCCTATGATCCACTGGGCGGTCTGGATGATGGCGACTCGGACTCGGATGATGATGAAGATGGAGACGTCAAAGCCACAAAATCAGACGACAACAACAACACAACAAAGACATCCATGCCACCACCACCAATACCACAACAACCTTCGACAGCAACAATATCGAAACCCCGCAACTACTTCGCCACGTCCACCACAACAGACCCAACAGACGCTGTCCCAGCCCCGCCACAAAACCCCTTTAACGATGCCGCCTTCCTCGCAGCCGTCAAAAAAGCCGGCGCCCTCTCAAACATCTCCCTATCTCTCAATGCCTCCTCTGATCCATCCGACCCATCAAACCCAGAATCAGAAGAAGCAAAGGAAGCACGTCTGCAGAAACGCGCACAGATGCTCGCCGCCAGTGATCGCGATCTCGACGACATGGATCTAGGCTTTGGTTCGTCGAGATTTGGTGACGAGGAAGACGATGGCGGGGAGGGAAAGAAGGTCAAGCTGTCGACATGGAAGGGCGGAGTGCTTGGTGTGGGACATGGAGATGACGATGATGATGGGCATGAGGGCGGCAGCAGAGAGAAGAAGAAAAGAGGAAGGAAAAGAAAAGGTGATGTCAATAGCGCAAAGGATGTCTTGGGCGCCATGGAGAGGATGAAGGAGAAGGCGAAATAAACCTCTCAGTATTCATACATTAAACCCTCCTCTGGTACTTTAGTATTCATACATTAAACCCTCCTCTGGTACTTTAGTATTCATACATTAAACCCTCCTCTAGTACCTCGGTATTCATACATTAAACCCTCCTCTAGTACCTCAGTATTTACACATTAGCATGTGACGAGGCATGCGAATATTCCAAAAAAAGAAAGCGTGATTCCTGCCCCTGTGGGAGAATTGCTGGTAGATCCCGAGATACATATGCAGCCGTGAAAAAAGTCTCGAGGAACCCTGGCACTCGACGTTGAGAATGCGGCTCTAGCACTCACCACTACTTGCGAAGCAAGAGCTACCGTGTTTTAATCACAAAAGTCAACATCGCTCGCACTGCCCACCCACGCATTCCAATTCGTGATGCCATCCGTGCAACTATCGGTAATGGCTTGCCCATCAATCTGAGCAATAATCTCGCCGTTTCTAGCGAGCTTGATCGTCACTGCTCCGAGGCCATTGAACGGTACACTGCCATGATAGATGCCGGGACCGCCGCCGCTGGGCGTGTTTTCCCCAGCTACCGGTTTGTGTAGTGC
>JAGFJS020000082.1:0-11421 GCA_017580825.2 Aureobasidium zeae
CTCTGCTACTTTCTTAGCTACCTTTGCCTTTACCTTTATAGTCTTTACTGCTTCCTTATGCCGCTATTAAAGAATCTAATGCTTTACATCCTTATATATTCGTAAGGGTACTAATATCTTAAGGTCTTCTTATAGCGATAGGTAAATGTTGCATATTATATAGTATTAACCTACTAATACGCCTATTAGTTTAACCTACTCCTTATAGTCTGTTATAATAGTAGCAATAATTAGGTAGTATCGCCTTATCTAGCTATTTATATAGGGGATCTTAATACTAGCTTATTTGTACGCTATTTAAATAGGCTCGAATATCGCGTTAAGACAACTATAGAAGTATCTACTTTTCTTATCTATAGTCCCCTTCTTAATAACTAGGAGTAGTCCTAATAGGATTAACCCTAGGCTATTACGGGTAACGTATATATAGTTAAGTAGTATAGTTTAGGAATTAATAGGTTCGATAAGGAGGAGAGAGTAACTAACTAATTAGCCTCTATAAAATACTATGCGGATGCTAAGCGCTAAGCCTTATACTCGTATAGGCTTAGCCTAAGCCGACAACTAAGGGCTCGCCCCTAATAATACCCCTCTCCTCCTCCTCTCTCTCTAGTATAGAAACGTTACGCGCCGTCCTTAAAAATTTTTTTTTTTTTTTTTTTGTTTCTGCATCTCCTTTATAGGAAATTATTATAGGGAACTACCGGTATCCGTTTAGAAAGTCGCGGTATCCTTATAGTCTAGTAGCGCGTCCTTAAGGCGCGACTTAGCTACTAAAAGCGGCCGAGTTAATTATTAAATTCTTAAGCTAGCGTAGCTTCTTCGATAGATTCCTCGCGAGTTTCTAAGGCCTTCTATTCTTCTTCTTGCGTTACTAGATTTAGTTATTCCTTTATATTGTTCCTACTCTACTATAGCCTCTATTCGTTTGCTTACGGTGTCTAGTAAAGAAAATATGTAATTAAGAGAGCGCTATAAGTTCTTTTACTAAAAAGTCCTTATAGCGCGGCTTCTACTTACGTCGATTTACTCTTACTTCGCTTCGAGCAGTAAATAATAAATCTAGTAATTTATAAGCGCGCTAAGGGGCTCTCGTCGATCCTTCTCTCTTCTACTATAATAATAGCATTAATAATAATAACAACTATAAGCGCTAATCTATTATAGTACACTATAGTCCGCTTAATACTAACCGGACGCGTAGATGCCTTACGATCTACTATGTATTTACTACGCCTAATTAGGCGTAGTTTATAACGATTAAGCTCCTATATAATAAACATGTCCGTTAGCTTTCTAGCGGAGGACTAACGATTTCTATAGGCTGCTAGCCGTAGTACTAGTAAGTCGACCGCTTACGTTACCTATTAAAAGGGTAGGAAGAGTTACTATAAGCTATACGTTTTCTCCGATCTCTAGCCGTTTTACGCCGCTAACTAGACTTCTAGGCCTAAGTTCGCCTACTAGGCCTTTACTGCCTTCTTACGTACCGACGCCGTTAGCGTTGCTAATGCCGTTATATACGTTACGCACTCTATAGCTTTTTCGGCAGCTAATAGTAATTTAGTCTCGTAGAGTACAAAAAGCTCTAGCATATCCTTAAGATCTTCTATACTTTAGAGGTAGCCTATAAGGACTACACGCTCTCTAAGTAGGCTCGCTTAGTGTCCGCTCCTTTTTCGCTACTAACCGGTTATAGTAAGGTTATTAATAAGGTAACTAGCACCGTCGCCCGCGCTATCGACGCCTAGGGTAGTAGGTTAGTTCCGTCGAGCTCCGTCTATTTTCTTACGCTAACTAGTTTTTCTAGGGCCGGCAGTGTTTCTCCTTACCTAGTCCTTAGCACCCGCCGCTCTCTCCTAGCCCCTATTATTACGGCTTAGGACGCTACTACTACTGCTAAGAGTAGCGCGCGTAAGCGTAAGGCCGCCGTCGCCGTCGATAGCGACGATAAGGCTAACGTATAGTTCGGTTTAGTAGAAATAGGGGTTCTCTAGGGGTTTTCTAGCGGGGGCCGCTTCTTAATTAAAATTAGAATTGTTTTATAATTTTTCTCCTTCCTTTTTCTATACTAAAAATTAAAACTCCTTTTATACGCTAAATTTCTATATAACTCTATATTATTAGGGGTAGAGTCCTTACTCTTAGTAAGGTAATCTCCGCTACTAGACTACTAAGTAATTTTCTAAGGGTCTATTATTTTCTCTTACATCCTTATAGGCTAGTTCGAAACGGTCGAGGGCTTCGTTGTCCGTTAGTTCTTCTAAGGGCTCCTAGGTAGGGTCGTAGTATCCGGCCTATTTTACTAGGACCTACTAACCTCTACCCCTTAGCTTATTTCGCGCGTAAAGAATCTCCTCTACTTAGAATTCTTTATACGATTCTATTAAGACGAGGTCTAGTTAATTATCGTTAGACACCTATCCTAGAAGTAGGTCGTTTCTAGCCGGTCGTAATAAATTAGTATAGAAAACTAGGTATATACCGTTAGGGATTCCTAACAATCTTATAGACACTAGAGATAATACTTTAGACACTATATACTTAGCATGCTTAGCGTCTAAACTTTTCTTTAGTCGGTTCGTCCTATAATTCCTAAGGTCTAGCTATACTTTATCCCCTACTCGGTAGATTAGAGCTAGGGTTCGCCTTTAGTTAGCGGCCTCCTCCTATCTTTAAGTAGAGGCCGCTATCCCGCTCTAGTAGAGAGATAGGACAGATTTCATTTTATTAACAAAATTTCTAGCTTTCCTAGACGTAGGGAGCCCCGTCTTAGTAGTAGTCTCCGACACTAATTCTATAGGGGATAGAGCCTCGTATCCGTATACTACGAAAAAGGGGGTTATTCCTAGACTCTCTTAGTAGCGACTATTTAGCGCGAGCTAAGCCGTAGACAACTAACGTTTCTAGTCGGACTGCTCCTAGTTAATATAATGCCGTAGGTAAGCCTAAGCTTCCTAGTTTATCCTCTTTAGGCCTCTATCTATTTGTAGGTAGTACGCGGAGCTTAGTTTACATTATACGCCGAGTAGGCGACAAAGTTCCTTCTAAAACGAACTAGTCTAATTCGTACCTTTGTTACTAGTAATAGCTCTCGAGAGTCTATAATGCCTTACCTAGCAGTCTATAAACCTTTCTATATAGTCCTCTACTTTTATGTCGGGTATTGCTTCGAGTACCACCTATTTTAATAGCCTATCTTTAATAACCTATAGATACTAGTTACCCTAGGAATCTAGTAGTCTTATTATAAAGTCTATAGCGATCTCCTAGAAGAAACGATTAGGGACTAGTAGTAGTTAAAGGAGTCCGTGTTTATTTTCTCGCTAAACCTTATTACGCCTATAGTAATTATAGTTACGTAGGAATTAACGAACGTAGCGAGACTAGAGAGGCTAGTAGAAGTTACGTACTAGTATATTTATAGTAGAGTCCCTACCTAGGTAGCCGTATAGCGCCGAGTCGTAGACGGACTAGATAAGTTTCGTCCTTAGAACGTCCTATTAGAGAAGTTCGTTACCCGCCTCTTTATACTTAGACTCTAATAAGATCGGAGCCCTAGGCACCTAGAGTTTACCGTAGTGTCGGAGGAGTCCTTACTTATCGATTTTATAGTTACTAGCTTAGATCTTTACCTTTACCTCGCTAAGTAGTAACTAGTCTCCGTTCTATACTAATTAGAGGACGAGTTAATAAAGGGTATCGTCCTTAGCCGTCGATGCCTATAGCTAGTTAAGGTCGTCTTCCTAAAAAGAGGGCTCGGGAACCGATTCTAGAGTAGAGGACTCCGATCCTAAGCCCTTAGGGTTCTCTAAGTTTCTAACTAAAATTCTTGTTATAAGGTCTCTAGTAGCAACTGCCGCTACTATCTCCCTCCTAGTCTTCGGCTAATCTTAGGTACGCTCTAGAGCTAGGAAGCGCCGGAACTATAATTAGTAGTCCTCGGCCCCTAGCGTATCCTACTTACGACGAGATAAGGCGTTAGGTACGATAGCTTCGGTCCCTAGGCGGTACTCGATAGTAAACTAGAAAGGGGCTAGGGTTTCGTACTACCTAACCTAGCGTTCGGATAGTTAGCGCTTAGTTATAAAGTACTCTAAATTCTTATAGTCCGTCTAAATAGTAAAGGACCTATATGCTTTTAGCTCGGGGGCCTAGAACTTTACTATAGAGACTACCGCTAACATCTCTTTATCGTATATATTGTAGTTGATTTCCGCCTTATTTAGCTTCTATAAAAAGAAGCCTATTAGGCGGCGGACTCCGTCCTTTTCCTATAGGAGCGTAGCTCTTAGGGCGAAACTGCTATAGTCGGTTTTAAGGAAGGTTAGTAGGGTCGGATCCTAACCCGCTAGTACTAGTGCCTAGTAGAAACTATCCTTTAGGAGTTAGAAGGCGTCCTCCTAAGCTTTTCCCTAGGAGAACGGCGTCCCCTTTCTAGTAAGAGCGGTTAATAGATGCGCGATCTCTAAGTAATTTAGAATAAACATCTAGTAGTAGTTAGCGAACCTAAGGAAGCGTTAAGTTTCCTTCTAGCTCTTTAGGGTCGCCTAAGAACAGACGGCCTCTACTTTTTCTAGGTCGGTCCCTACTCCTATACTGTTAGCCGATACTATAAATCCTAGGTACTTAATAGATTTCTTAGCGAACTCCGACTTTCCGAGGTCTAAGTATAGGCCTCCGTTCTAAAGATCCTAGAGTACTTTATAAACCTTCTTAAAGTAATCCTTCCTAGACCTATTAGTATAGATAATAATGTCGTCTATAAAGGCCGAGGCTATGTCGTCTAGGTACTTCCGTAAGAGAGTGTTAATATACTGTTAGAAACTAGCTAGAGCACCTAATAAACCGAACGGGTATACTAGCTACTCGAAGGATCTAAAGCGAGTTTAGAAAGCGGTCTTATACTTATCGCCTAGTGCTACTCTAATCTTATAAAACGTAGCGACTACGTCTACCTTAGTTAACTACTTAGCCCCTATAAGGTTCCTTAAGGTCTCTAGTATAAGGGGGAGGGGGTAGCGGTCGGGCTTAGTAATAGCATTTAGAGCTCGGTAGTCGTAGTAGAATCGGAGTCCTCTACTAGGCTTCTATATAAAAAGGACGGGGGCCGCTACTTCTAACACGCTAGGCCTAATATAACCTAACTTTAGGAGTTCGTTAAGTAAGTTCTAGAGGACGAGCAATTCCTCCTTAGACATACTATATAGCGGACCCTATAGTAGAGAAGGCGGGCTTCCGTCCGGTTTTAGGTAGAGTTCTATTTTATAGTCGACACCTTCTCTATTCGGGGGAAGTTTCTTTACCTCCTACTTATTAAATAGCGGAGCTATGTCCTAAAGCTCTAGGGGTAGGCCCTTCTTAATCTCCTCGAGGGTTTAGTACTCCTTAGGTTTTAGGGCCTTCTTAATGTCTACTAGAGAAGCGGCGGTTATCGTTGTAATGTCTCCGGCGTCCTCTCGTTCTTCGTAGTTATGTCCTTCCTTAACCTACTTTTAGGCCCTACTATAGTAGAACCGACGTTTTTCTAGCGCTGTCTATACTTTGTTATACGCCTTCTATAGGTTTCCTAAAATAATTAGGTAGTCTAAACTAGGTACTACGTAAGCGTATACTAGTTGTTAGAATCTAGCTAGTTTTATATAGAGTCCGACTACTCCCTTAATAGTACCTCGTCCTATTAACTAAGCCTATCCCTTCACTTGTTAGGTTTTCTTACTAACGTAGCGGAGGCCGAGGCCTTCCGCTAGGTCTTCGTTAATTATAGTATAGCACTAAGTTCCTTTGTCGATTAGGGCTAAAGTTCCGATTCTTTCTTTAAGGACTACGTTAGCATATATAAGGTTTCTGTCTATTCGCCCTTTTACTTTAGCCTATCCCTCGCTTAGTATAACTTTATCTACTCTTATATCCTAACTTTATATAAGAGTTACTCTTTTCCTGCCGTATTATCTATAGAGTCCGACTTATCGCTATCGTCCTCTAGGAGGGGCCTCGTAGTTCCTATATTAATAGTAGTAGTAAGGCGGGTAGCTAGGGCGTAAGGATAATCTTTTACGTAGTGTCCGTCTACTTCGTACTAAAAGTATAGTCCTTTTTCCTAGCGTTTTTCCCTCTTAGCGTTATCTACCTATTTAGCTCTCTTTCTATCTATAGTAGCTATAGGAACTCTACGTCCTCTACCTCTTTTATGTCGGTCCCTAAGACGAGCGAGGGCTATAATAGTATCTTCGTCTACGTTAACTATAGCGACCTCGGGGGGTACCTAGGTAGTAGTAGAACCTACGTTATAATAGGCGGAGTCCTTTTTGTTGTCCTTTAGCTACCTCTTATTCGCTATATAGAACTAATCCGTAGTCTCGAGGTTAGTTATAATTCGCTCTACTTCCTTAGAGAACATATAGTAGTCCTTAGTTTTAGGTATAGCGGCCGTATAGATTCTCGCGGAGTTCGAGAAAGTGTTCCTTAAGTAGCTAATTTTCGTAGCATCTAGCTAGCGGTCTCCGCCGGCGCTAAGAAGGAGTCCGTCGAATTCTAGCTAGTGTTCGTGCTACGGTTGCCCTAATAAATGTCGAAGGCTAGTTAGTTTTTTAAGGGCGTAAGCCTATTTGTTACTATCCGCAAAAACCTTCTCGAGCTACGTAAAGAAAGCCTTAGGGTCCTTTCCTTCTATTAGGGACCTATTCTCCTAGAAGTAACGTATATAGGCGCGTTCCTTTAAGGGTAGGGTGTCGTATACGACGTTCTAGTAGTAATCCTTAGACAGCGTCGGTTTTATAGCGGAGCGTACTCTATAAGAGCTCTTTAGCCTTAGTAAGTAGTTATAGAACTCTTTAGAGCTACCGTCCTAGGAGGGCGGTTTCTATTCCCTAGACCCTATTAGTTCTTTAGCGGAGTTCGCGACGCTGCCGACGGATAGGTTCTTAACTAGTATTTTTAGTAGCGTTAGTAAGTCCTCCGACTAATTTCGTCCGGCGGCCTCTACTTATTAAGCGGTACGCGAGCTAGTTAGCTCGGCCTCGAGGGCTTACTGTCGAGCGAATAAGGATTCTACGACACGACGTATGTCCGCTAGCTAGACCTTCGCTTCGTTTCCTAAGGACTCTAGGGTAGGGGCGTCGGTATTTATGTTGTTTTTTAATTAAACCTAATGTTACGGGTAACGTATATATAGTTAAGTAGTATAGTTTAGGAATTAATAGGTTCGATAAGGAGGAGAGAGTAACTAACTAATCGGCCTCCGTAAAATACTATACGGATGCTAAGCGCTAAGCCTTATACTCGTACGAGCTTAGCCCGAGCCGACAACTAAGGGCTCGCCTCTAACAGTTAGCATATATAAGGTTTCCGTCTATTCGCCCTTTTACTTTAGCCTATCTCTCGCTTAGTGTATCTTTATCTACTCTCGTATCCTAACTTTATACGAGAGTTACTCTTTTCCCGCCGTATTATCTATAGAGTCCGACTTATCGCTATCGTCCTCTAGGAGGGGCCTTATAGTTCCTATATTAATAGTAGTAGTAGGGCGGGTAGCTAGGGCGTAAGGATAATCTTTTACGCAGTGTCTATCTGCTCTATACCGGAAGTATAGTCCTTTTTCCTAGCGTTTCTTCCTCTTAGCGTTGTCTACCTATTTAGCTCTCTTTCTGTCTATAGTAGCTATAGGAACTCTACGTCCTCTACCTCTTCTACGTCGGTCCCTAAGACGAGTAGGGGCTATAACGGTATCTCTATCTACGTTAACTATAGCGACCTTAGGGGGTACCTAGGTAGTAGTAGAACCTACGTTATAATAGGCGGAGTCCTTTTTATTGTCCTTTAGCTACCTCTTATTCGCTATATAGAACTAATCCGTAGTCTCGAGGTTAGTTATAATTCGCTCTACTTCCTTAGAGAATATATAGTAGTCCTTAGTTTTAGGCATAGCGGCCGTATAGATTCTCGCGGAGTTCGAGAAAGTGTTCCTTAAGTAGCTAATTTTCGTAGCGTCTAGCTAGTAGTCTCCGCCGGCGCTAAGGAGGAGTCCGTCGAATTCTAGCTAGTGTTCGTGCTATAGTTAACCTAATAAATGTTAGAGGCTAGTTAGTTTTTTAAGGGCGTAAGCCTATTTGTTACTATCCGCAAAAACCTTCTCGAGCTACGTAAAGAAAGCCTTAGGGTCCTTTCCTTCTGTTAGGGACCTATTCTCCTAGAAGTAACGTATATAGGCGCGTTCCTTCGAGGGTAGGGTGTCGTATACGACGTTCTAGTAGTAATCCTTAGACAGCGTTAGTTTTATAGCGGAGCGTACTCTATAAGAGCTCTTTAGCCTTAGCAAGTAGTTACGGAACTCTTTAGAGCTGCTGTCCTAGGAGGGCGGTTTCTATTCCCTAGACCCCGTCGGTTCTTTAGCGGAGTTCGCGACGCTACTAATAGATAGGTTCTCGACTAGTGTTTTTAGTAGCGTCGGTAAGTCCTCCGACTAATTTCGTCTAGCGGCCTCTACTTGTTAAGCGGTACGCGAGCTAGTTAGCTCGGCCTCGAGGGCTTACTATCGAGCGAATAAGGATTCTACGACACGACGTATGTCTACTAGCTAGACCTCCGCTTCGTTTCCTAAGGACTCTAGGGTAGGGGCGTCGGTATTTATGTTATTTTTTAATTAAACCTAATGTTACGGGTAACGTGTACATAGTTAAGTAGTGTAGTTTAGGAATTAATAGGTTCGATAAGGAGGAGAGAGTAACTAACTAATCGGCCTCTATAAAATACTATGCGGATGCTAAGCGCTAAGCCTCGTACTCGTACGGGCTTAGCCTAAGCCGATAACTAAGGGCTCGCCCCTAACATACTAGCTCTAGTAAGGTCTGCTATATAGCATATAGCCTTATAGTCTCTATTTCTTAGTATAACCTAGATAAGCTTATCGATAGCGACCTAATATTGTCTAATCTAACGAACATAGGTACCTTCTATTACTAGTATATATGTTCCTTCTTTTTCTTATTCCCTATTACTATTACTTGTTATAATAGAGCTACTCGTAAGGTAGTAGGGCGAACCTAAAGTACCTTTGTCCTAAGGCGTCCTCCGTTTATAGTAACTCTATCTCTTTAGGTTTACGTTAATTCGATAAACGAGCTTTTAGAAAGCTGCCCTTCTGTTATTAGTCTAGAGTAGATTTATAGCGTCTAAAAATCTTAGGTTCCTATCGTAGCGCCTTAGTATAGCGGCAAAAAGATTAACCTTAATATAGTTCTTTCCCTTAATTGTCGAGAAGCTCTTCTTCGCGAAACTAGAAGCTATAAAAATCTCTTTAACTAAGGTGTAGAAGTCGCTATATCGCTAATCGTCTAGTTATAACGTCCTTTTAATATTATAGGCGATTAAGTTTATATAGTTAGTTTTTATAGTGTTTATTTAAGATTCTCGCGTGTTTATCTCTTAGAAGAGTAGACTAGACGCGTTTATTAGTATAACTACTTTAATAAAGGGCAACTATAAGGAGATACGCGCCCTAATAACGAGGTAGCTGTTATAAGGTATCTTTTTGCTTTCTACCGACAGATAGCGGCGATTAGAAAAAGCTGTAGTCGCCTTAAATAACATACTAACTTAGTTACCTTTAATATTTTTTACTATCTACCCCTTATAACTATCGTAGTAGTTATCGTATATATAGATTATTTGTTTCTTATATCTATGTTTTTACGTCGATTAGGCCTTAGCATAGCATTATAGTTGTTAAGGTGCTAACCCTAGTCTAGTATTTAACTACCTATCCTTTCTCTCCCTCTTATTAAATTTATCTACCTAATACTAGGAAAGATGCTATAGTAGGTATAAGTAGTCTATCGAATCTCTATAGCTAGTAATATTATAATGTCGTAAAGTTAAGGTATAAGTATAATCTCGTCGAAATTAATTCTTATTCCTATAGAATATCTACTATAAACATCCTTAGTATAGTTATAATTATAAATTTTCTATTATATGCTATTACATTATTCTAGCTATAAAAGATATATATTCTATTCCCTAGTAGAAGCGCTAGTAGAGTGTCTACTAGAAACTTTTATTAGCCCCTTATCCTTTATCTCTTACTTCTTCTAACGCTAACTTTGCTAGCCTCTTTACTAGACATTCTACTAGACATCCTACTAGATATCCTACTAGATATTCTACTAGACTCCCTACCTAGCTTTCCTATCTTTACCTTTACCTCTTACTTCTTTTAACGCTAACTTCGCTAGCCTCTCTACTAGACATCCTACTAGACTCCTTACCTAGCTTCTCTATCTTTACCTTTACCTCTTACTTCTTCTAACGCTAACTTCGCTAGCCTCTCTACTAGACATCTTACTAGACTCTCTACCTAGCTTCCCTATCTTTACTCTTTACCTAGCTTCCCTATCTCTACCTTTACCTCTTACTTCTTCTAACGCTAACTTCGCTAGCCTCTCTAGTAGATATCTTACTAGACTCTCTACCTAGCTTCCCTATCTTTACCTTTACTTCTTACTTCTTCTAACGCTAACTTTACTAGCCTCTCTAGTAGATATCTTACTAGACTTTCTTACCTCTTACTATTTACTCCCTCTACTAAACTCTAATATTATATATACTTAGACTCCTTCCTTAACACCTAGTATACTTACTGCTATTATAAGTCTTTAGTTATTGTTACTTAATCTCTATACCTCTGTATTTATTATAAGGTTCCTTCTATATCTTCTAGGCTTACTATATGTATAAGAACCTCTTTAACCCTCGATCTAACCTCTCCCTCTTCTAACCTTTCTCTTCTATCTATCCCTTTACCTAATATATGCCTACACCTTTACCTTCTTCTATTTAATATACTATACTACTACTTACTATGTTTACATTAATAATACCTATGTTATTCTTTTTATAGGATGTCCTTTTTATCGACTATCCTACGTTATACGCGCCTTCTAACTAATTACTACGTTAACTAGCGATATTAATAATAATACGCTCTTTTATACTACTTACTTTATTAGTAAACTTTAGCTACTTACTATAGTCTACGAGTGCCTTACCTTTTACTATATAATCCCTTTAACTAAATTACTTTCTTCTACGCTTTATCTTCTTCGTCTTACTTTCTACGCTTTACCTTCTACGCCTTACTTTTTACGCGGCACCTTTTACGTAGCACCTTCTATATAGTACCTTCTACGCGGTACCTTCTATTCGACCCTTTAGTAGTAACCTCTATTGTTAGCTTTCTAGTTAACTTTCTATAGTATATTCTAAGGCCGATCCTTTATCTCTTTACTCCTATATAGGAGCGTACTACTTTCTTTATCTAATTCGCTATATCTATTAAAATTTATACCTACTAGAATCCTTTATCTACTATAACTTAAGAGGTTAGAAAAGAGCTTTTGTTTCCTCTAAACACTCTTAACACTA